>JARFIW010000490.1:0-38125 GCA_036346225.1 Platerodrilus igneus | reverse complement strand
TCTAAGAAATATTCATTTGCATGATTATTCGTTATTGCAAAAATACTTTTGCAGTCCTGTATTACTCAATACTGTTTGTTTGCAATATTTTGATTATTTCGCAGCGGAGACGAAGAATCTAAAAGTAAATGTGCTATTCTATAGTAACTAACGTTCATTTGCATGCTTTGTATGTAATAATTCTTCGACAGAAAAATACCTTTGGTAAGATTTATACGATTGTATATTAATCCATCATTACCGGCGCCGTCGGCTTTTTCTCATTCAGACACCTTTTGTTTTATTTTTTTTTTACAAAATTTTGCTAAATAATTACTACTTTAATAAAATAAGTTATGTTGAATGATACTAAAATATTCTTTGGATGGGTGCATTTTCGAAATAGCGTTTGTTTATGTCCTAACAATTAACGGTAAGCTATTGAAGTGCTTATATTTATGAATGCAGGATGTATCAATAGGTCTTATCTTTTTAAAAATAGGTAATTTTTATGTTTTTCCAACAAATTAGTATCAAATTGGTTTCACATGGACTATTGATAATAGAGGTATTGCGCAGTGACGTAACTACAATTTGGAGACCTTCCCGCAAAAATTATAATGAGACCCATTTAATAAAAATTTTTAAGAAACATAAAATTCACGATATACTTTATTTAGTATCTAACACAAAACTATAAATTAATTTTTTTGCGGGCTTTAATAGCAGCGAAGTTGTCAATAGCATCTTGGAGCTCCATTTTGGTGGTTGTTTCTATGTTAAGCAAAGCTAACATACATAACCTATCTTGGCCCATTTTATTACGTAGATAATTCGTTATAATTTTCAATTTTGAAAATGATCTTTCCGCTGAAGCAACAGTTATTGGTGTCAAAAATAAAAGAATTACCGAATCTAAATCTTCAAATGTGGAACACTATCGTAGTGGTTAACAATTAGTAGAAATCCAATATCTTTTATTGTGTTGATTTTCTTCAGTTCATTTTTAAAAGTTTTGGTAAATAATAATATTTGCAAACCTAAACCATCGGATAAGTCATATGAATAAAATGAACAATGAGATCCAGCTTTTCTAATTATTTCGTCGTCTGCTATTTGAAATAAATTTTGAGAAATAAGGAATGAAAACATATCTGCCACTTCATGAAATTCTTATAGCGTGTACGAATTTGAATAATTGCTACATCAACTATTCGAAGAAAAATATTAATTTTAAAATACATTTCCTCATCTACAAAATCGATGATCTTCCGCTAATTCATCCAAAAATTTCTTCTTAATTTTAGTTCTCCTTTTAGAAAAGTTTTCAGAAGCTCCCCAATTTCTAGCAGTATGTGTAGCCTCTGTTTTCAAAGCTTCAAACTTGTTTCTTACTGCATATATTTCCTTTAAAGTTTCGGACGCTTTCACTACATCCAAATCTTTTCTTTGAAGTATTTTTCAACCAAAATTTATTTCTCCAAAAAGACTTGTCAGCACAACCATAATAAAAATAAATTCAAATTTCTCCATGTTACTCATTATTCTGTTTGCTTCCTGAATTTCGGAAAAAGTTATTAATGTCTTGTGAATATGTAAAATAATTTTGAATTTTGGGAATTGCATTGATTGCATCATTAATAACTATGTTCAAATTATGTACTGCACAATGCACTTAAAGGGCTTTAGGTTCAATGGCTTTAATTCTAAATTAAACGCCAGTGTATGCGCCGTTCATGTTACTTGCACCGTCATACCCTTGGCCGCGACACTTATTAATATTTACACCATCATGCTGTAGAATATTCATTATCTGGTTACTAATACCTTCAGCAGTTTGAGAATGTACTTGAAGGAACCCTGAAAGTATAATAAATATAATCTACTTATAATTACATAAAAATGATTTACTTAAAAATGTCTCTTAAATACAGATTCCTGTAGGCACGCACATGTCAGTTTTCATAATTTTAACATACCGGTAAGTAATGCTAAGTTGATCAGTTTTACTAATATCTTGAGTTGTGTCAGCAATGACTGAAAAGTAAGGGACTTCCACGATATCCCCTAATAATTTTTTTTCAAAGTTTTGGCTAGACAGTCAATTAACTCATTTTGAATGTGTGGCGATAAATATTTGATAGTATTTTTAGGTTTGTTAACCAGTTCTCGCATGACATCGTCGTACTCTGCAAGCAGCTTCACATCGAATAAGAAATTGTCGTTATAAATGTCATCGATAGTTTCTTGGCCTTTACTTCCTCTGAATGAATTGCTAATTTCAAAGTGATTTTAAAAAGTCTTTCTAACACTTGTCGCCAAAAATGTTGTTGTTTCAAAATGATCTCGTCATTTACGTTATCTACATAATTCAGTCTTTTTCAAATCTCTTTAACATAACATGCGCCATGCTATCTCTGTGGCTTTTAATTCTCTTAGATAAACCTTGCCAGTCATTAATTCTCTCCTGCCACCCTGACTTAATTGTAGTAAACAGCCAGCATGGTTCACAATAAACCTTGTCGTATTTGGGGGAGTAACATAGTCAAGTTAAATCAATTTCTATATTAGATGTCCTTTCGGACGACAGAGTCCGTATTTCAAAATAAATCTCTCAATGTCTGTTGTTAATTGCATACCAGAATATAGAGCCATATCAGTAGAATACTTCTCCTCGATAAAAAATTTTATTTCGATTTCGGAATCTTGTTTTTCTATAAATAAATTATAGGTTGCAGTAAAAATTCATGGAACAAAATTTTTTGCAAAGTAAGTTTCGTACATGACGCCACACGATCTCGCGGTAAAATTTGCCTGCGTTTCTTCACAGAAAAAAAAATATGTTAATTTTCATTTATTCAAAGAAATTTTTTTGAGAGAATTTTGTGTTCCTTTAAGTCAAATATTTGTTTATAAATACTCCCAAAGAAGATTAAAAAAAATATTTGTTTTTTCTTCAAAGAAATTTTTTTGAAAGAATTTCATTTTGTATTAAATCAAGTGTTCGTAAATCTGTCGCGACTGGCGACGCTTGCTTAACTTACTTAAATGCTATATAAAAATACTTACTTTCGGATACTTCGGGCTTTTGTAAAAACTTCAGTGAAGTATCAGGTATCGTCGCTTGCGAGGGTAAAGAACTACTTAATAAAACATCGTTATCAATGGCAACTTCTGACGAACGCAGAAAAGAAGTTTTGATGGGGATTGTTTCTGTAATGAATGAATATGATGGATTTGCAACCCTTTTACTTGGAGTAAATTCAAATTTGGAGGTAGTCGATTGTTTTGAAAATGTTGTTAGTTTTGGTATTTTTTCCACAAACTTTTCCTTGTTTACCTTTTCTTCTTACCCTTTCTTACGCTTAGCAAAACCACTCTCGTAGTGTCTTTTTATTGTGTTAAGTCTAAGTGATTTATATGTTTGCTGTAATCGAAATTCGAAAGTGATAAATAACAAAGATATTATTTTCGTACAGTTACACTATTATGCAATGCAACACGCAACACCGACAGCAACATGCAACGATTTAAAATAATAATATAAACATACAAAATGTTATACTCCTCTCCCCTTCTCTTCGATAACCTCGTAACTTTTAATTTAAATTCGTTTTTCCTTTTTTTAAATAATAATAATAATTTAATTAAAGATAGAATGATATGCCACGACTATATTTAAAATGAAACTTTCTCTCTCTCAGGGTCAACTGTGGGTATCACCTAGTTTGAAACCTTAATCCTTTATAGATATAACTAGTACACCTACACACGTATTTACAAGAAAACTCAAAAATCAATTTTAATTATAATAATAAAAATTAATAATGCAACAAAAGCAAATATTCAATGTACTAAAAACTTAACTTAAAATTAGTGTACCACGATAGGGTTCAATCTTAAAATAGATCGGTAGTTTTTTAATTAGCGCAATTTTAAAAGTTTAATGTATTATGGAATGAGCTCACTAACCTGTTGCTGGTGACTTCATGTAACAACCATGACGATTGGTGCACTGAAACGAATTTTCCTAACTGGGCTCAACTAGCCTCACGCATGGGCACCAGTGAAATGAATATTTTAGAAGCACTAATACACCAGCCCCACGTTGTGAGCCAGTGCTACAAATTATTTTTTTGAACTACTAAAACACTAGCGTTCTCTTCTTAATACCTATATCTGACTCTAGAAGTTGGGGGTCAGCAAAACAAAGTCTTCCGACGTAACTAGGGGTCTATTCCTTGGGTAGAGCTATGAGCAATGGGGGGGTAAGTCAAAATCTGTTGGGGGATCATACTCAAACTAAAACAAATAGGCGCCACCAAGTCCGAATTGATTCACGTTAATGGCATGGCATATTTCTAAGGGTGGACGTGGAGACCCAAAGAAAAAAAAGATCGCCTTCGCTGACAAGAAAAACTGTCTTAACAGAATAAGACGCTGTTCCTGTAAGAAAGTAAAATAATTAAATCAACATAAAATGGGAGCACTGTTTGTGTCCCGCAAAAATACCTAAAGAAATATAAAAAAAATATTTTCTATATAAGGGTGGTATCAAAATACAACTCTTAAAGATATTAAATTTCGGTGATTAGGTTTGATCACACTTGATCAAAATAAAAAACTTTAAGTTTGGATTAATAATTTACTCGAAAGAATCTGTTTATCTTTAAATAAAATTCAATGCAATAAAAATAAAAAAATTACTTGAATTACTTTGTAAATTTAACATAAGGTTTATTAACCCTATTCATGATCAAATACATTACAACAAAGTGTAACTTGTTACACCAATATTTTATAACCCACTCAGATCTGTTTAGGTCAATTACAGTATAGAAATTAAAATACAAATTTTTTTCTTTAAGTTCGAAGTACTAATTTCAGTTTAAAATGAAAATGTTCACAAAAATATTCTTGTTTTCAAAGTCGGTAGTGACGCAGTGTTAAGCATCTGCCATCACGGATACATGTGTCAACAACATATTTCAAACAAACAAATGATGCAATTACACCTGTTATAGTAACTAACAGATTATATTCTTACAAAATCAAGTGAGTGAATTTTAAATTTAATACTGGGAATTCCAGCTTAGCAATAGTTGAAGCAAATAACAAATACGCACTTCTACACATCGAAACAAAAATAGCGTGCTTCCTGAATGAAACACAAAAGAATTTCTTAAAGTTACTACGAACCAAACAAAACTGCTTTCCAAGACTGGATTAGGGAGTGCATTGTCCTGCGGCATTTACTGCTTACATTCTGTCAACGTAGAATTAATTAGATCAGCATTCCATCCTCTAAATACACATGGTAAAATGAAGTGGTATTCTTAACGTCGATTCTCGTATTCAAGGTACTAAATTCATGTCGTTTAGATTCTCATCGCCTAAATTTTGTTGCGTACATTCATGTCGTTGTTGCGCTAAACAAATTTTCAAATTAAACAAGATAATAAAGTGTATACTTTACCAACCGTTACTCTAAGAATGTGCTTACTCATTCAAACCGACCCGCAGGTCACTGGCCATCGTCCTCGTATACATGTTGCTCTTACTTCTACCTATGGCCGAGTGCTTATCACGCGCTCTCGGACGATCGGAGTGTCCAAGTGGGGGGTTGTCACACTTCTAAGCGTCTTTGCGACTGGCAGTGGAATACACCGACATCCAAAACAAATAGACTAACGAGTCTAGATACTGTTTCAATGTAATAATTTAATTGTTAAACGTATTACGACTTTACTTAATAAATGTGTTTTATTATTTTTGTACCTTTAATGAAGAGGTTTATCAACTCGAAAATAAAACTGTTACAGCACTTTCGATCTTTTCCACTGTGATAGTATTTACATCAAAGTTATATTTTAATCACGACAGCTAGCTGCACTCTACCGTGCATCATTACTAAATTGCATGCGGTGCATTCAACTTTATGTGGGGTTAGTGGAGTCACTTCCAATTTTCACCCGCACACGTCGACTTGTACTACCCGTCTGCCTGAAAAATTGTTACTCCCCACTATTATTCACTGCATTAACGGGACTTTTTCCGCCCTCGATGGTTTGACTGTTCGTCATAAATCCCTTCATCAGTCGTATTTTTTAGATCAGTTAGCAAATTTTATAACTCCGTATCAGGGTTTTCAGTTTTGTTTATTTCTAGCGCTGGCGCGTTTTGTGCATAAACCTTTAAGTCATCACATTACTGCAACTCGGCCGATTTTGTTTCATGATCACCGTCTAAAAGTGTAATTCTATAAGCGTCATTATCGAACACAAATTTCAGTTCATTCTATCTGAAATCGATTTCAGCCTGCTTAAACACCATCCAGTCTACTCCTAAAATACACGAAATATTCAGATAATCCGCTACTAAGAATGTAATTTGTTGATTTGTATCCCCTAATTTAGTTTCTATTAATACCTGCTTTTTTATTTTTTCGATTTTTTTGGTAACGCCTTGAATTGAAGGACCTACTGTCTGTAGTATTAATATATTTTACCTTTTGATTCGCGAGAGAGCTTTTCCACATTTCGCTTACAAATTGGGTGCCATGATCTGATAATATTGCTTTCGGTTTTCCCGTAGTTGGTATGTAATTATTTTTAGTCGGTTTAAAGCTGCCCTAACGGTCGCTCTCCGAAGGGGATATAATCTTACATATTTAGTCAAAATATCACATACTACAAAAACGTATTGCATGCCCCCTCTTCCCATTGGTAACGGGCCAAATAAATCTATAGAAACTAACTTCAAAGGTTGTGTAGCTGTTACTGTTTTCATATATCCCTCAAGTTTTTTATTATCTCATTTAGTTTTTTGGCATAGATCACAGCTAGCGATTATTTTGCGAACTTTTCTCCGAATATTAGGAATATAACAATTCTATTCGATAAGCGCGGCGGATTTTTTGCTACCAAAGTGCCCGTTCATTTGGTGGTATTCCCAGACTAGTTCTGTCACTAGTTTCTTAGGAATACAAATTAACTACCACTCTTCTCCCTTTTTTCCTTTTCTGAATAGTAAGTCTTCATTTATGCTATAATTTCTTTTGAGATCTTCCGCTTTACCGTGGGTATTATTTAATATTTCATTCTTTATCCAATTTATATTCGCATCCCCATTTTGATCCTCCTTTAAATTTTTTAAAATATTTTTTAATTTATTTGGCGGTGGCTTGTCTAAATTAGCAATAATCAGAGGTTTGTTCCGAGCAGTTCCTTGATAATTATATCTTGACAAAAAATCAGCTATTTGATTTTCAGTCCCTTTGCCATATTTTATTTGCAATTGAAATTCTTGTAGATACATACACCAACGCATAAGTCTAGAGCTTAGCGCCTTACACGTAAAGAGAAACTCTAACACGCGGTGATCTGTAAATATAATTGTTGGATAACCAAGTATATAAGTTCGGAATTTTTTACACGCAAAAACTATTGCTAGTAACTCTAACTCTGTAATCATGTATGCCTTTTCCGCGCTTAGTAATGTTCGACTTGCAAACGCTATAGTTTTAATTTGACCGTACTGTGTTCCTGAAAAGGTGTACGCCTAACGCTTGGGTTGACGCGTTCTGTTGAAATACAGAAAGGTTTTGTAAAATCAGGGTGGGCCAATATAAACGCTATTATTAAAATTTTCTTAATTCTTAGAAACTTGAAATGATGTTTCTTAACCAATTGCCATTTTAGGTCTAAATTATTGTTTAGATTTCCGACGTATAATTTTGCTCGTAATTCATGTTGCTTGCCTAATACAAATTTTAAATTAAAAAGATATAAATTTATTTTGGGACTTTTAAAACTTGGAATTGTTTCAATTTTTCCGACCGGGTCTACCTGAATACGTGTTGAGGAATATTGTTTTCCTACTATGGCAGTTCACTTTTACGTTCGGACTTACGATGTCCTGGGGGGTTTCCACTTTAAGCAGTTTTTAGTACAAGATTCAATTGGAATTTCTGCAAGTTCTCAACGCATTAAATACGTCGACATAAAGTCTAGATGCTTGTACCATGTAATATCTTAATTCTTACCAAGGCATTTATTAGAACTTTACTAATAAATGTGTTTCAAATCAAATAGTTTAGTACCTTTAATAATGTAGTTTACTATTAAATAAACTGATTTTGACATTACATCTTACTTTTAGTTGCCATTTATCCACAACTTAATAATAGACGATAAATACATTAAATTTTTGTAATAATTCCTCGATTATTGGCGGTGATTCGCGGTCCGTACATCTATTTTGTTTAATCGTCGCGCATCTAACGTTCGATATTTCATGTGGTTTCGGTCCACTACAATTGGATTTAACCGAGATCCGTACGTTGAATACACCCTTGCCATAAAATTATTACTTCTCAACGGCGGCGCGTTTGGAATACGGTATTGGATACGACCTTTGCATGAATGGTGTTTGATTACTAATTTAAATTTACAAACAAACGTCTTATAATCTTGGTTTGTTATGAAATTTATAATGCTCGTACTGTCTTAAACATGGTTTATAAATTCCTCGTCCGTTGGTAATTTTAGCTCCTAATATGTCATAACACCTACGGAATGTCTTTGCGTGTGCTTTAAAATGCGTCACGAAACGGCAATACCGCTGTCATGTTTCACACTGAAATTGGTTTGACATTCTTCTAACTTTTCGTCATAAATCTCATCATCAGTGGTATTTTTAGATCAGTTAGCAAATTTAATAATCTCGTATCTAGGAAATTCTTCTTAAGCCTTCTTTGGAATTAAACCAATCCATATTTTAAAATACGATCTTTATTTACGTTCGATCCATGACTAGGATCGTTGTTCGTATAATTAGTATGCCGCAATGTTAGTTCTTTAATCGAGCTGGCGTTAAAGTCGTTAATTGTCGTGATTATTTGTAACGCTTGATTGACAACGACCTCTGTCTGATCGTATCTAATAATTTTACCTTCTGATTGCATAGAAGAACTTTCCTGAAATTATGTGACTGCACTGCCAGTATCTAAACAAATCTTATAATTTAACGGACATATTTCCGTATCAGGGTTTTCAGTTTTGTTTTTTAAAGCTTCGAGTTTGAACACATTTATTTGTATTAAACAAGTTAACAATATTTTACAATCTTGAATTAAATTGTTCTAAGTGAATACACCTAATTAAATTTACAAGTGAGTTCCGCGGACGATGTAAAGCTGAACGTTTCAGTTGCCTGCTTTGGAGAATCGACTTATAATCTCGCTTAACCCCACAGTTTTGGAACTCTAAGACTACATGTCCGCATTCACTTGTTTATTCCCTAATACATAGTTGTATTTAAAAGTATTATTATACCTAATTTAGTTTCTATTAATACCTGCGTACGTACTTCCCGATCTTCCGGTGACCTGACATCTGAAGTGTCACTTATCCTTGTCTACTTTAATTTCCGTTTCTAACTTTATCAATTGCAAGTAAATTGTAATAAATTTTCACCTGAAATTGTTGCATTTTCCTATATTTCTAATAAATCTTTGTTTCATAGGTATACAATTGGGGATCACATAACTCCTTCGGGATTTAATTAATTTTGCTGGGGTTTTTGTTCCGTCTTAGTATTTACCTTTAGTATTTCAATTTTATTTACATTTAATCTAATTTCAATCTGAGTCTACAAAAAATAATTTTACAAAATTAATATGGTTTAATTGCTCCGGGGTTCCCGATCGTTGTACAGTAGGAGCGCAATGCCTCGTTGTTATTGGTTTTCCGACGTCGTATCTTCAGCGCACCGGGGATCGGTGACTTGTTCCGTAGCCCTGGGCTCAACTGTTCCTCTCACGCTTCCGTATCCCCCGCGGTTTCTGGCAGTAATTTGACGTCCGCGCCCTGAAAACGTTTGATTAACTTGATACGAATACCCGCTAGGACCCTGACGGTTCTGCCTAAAATTATTTATGGTTTCGCCGTAATTATTACTATTATTACCCTGATGTCGGTAATCGCTACGTTCTTCGAGTCGTTTAATTACGTTGAGTAACTCGTCAATAGTTCCCACACGTGCTGCAATTAAACTAGTTTCAACCTCATAGTTAAAATGTTTTGTTATCGCCTACACTAATAGAATTTCTGGTATCTTAGGTTTTAAGAATTGAACCCTGTCTACCTGTTGCCAGACATGAGAGGCCATACTAGTTGCTCGTCTATCATAAATTCGCGGTCTATAAATTTCACTGCGCCTTTTTTCGTGTTCTTCTTGAGACCAGAATTGCTCTAAAAGCTTCAGTTTAAAATCGTTAAAATTGCACCACCTTTCTAATTTACATTCTGCCCATATTCTTACATCTCCTTGCGAACAATGTACTGCTGTGTACAAACGTGATTTGCCTGTAGCTTCAAACTTTTCCAGATAAACTTCTACTTTTCTTAAAAATTTCACGGGGTGTAGTGACCGTTTATTGTTATCAAATTTAGGGTTTTTTTCGGATATGTTGAGCACAGTGCTGACCGACACCATTCCAAAATTAGCTTGGTGTTTTACAGTAGCTAAATTATTAACTTCTGCCGTGATGTGTTCAACGTTTCTATTTAAATTACTAACTGCATTACTTAAAAATTTGACATTATTTTCGATATAATGCTTTTGATGGTCTAAGTTACTTTCAACCCGTTCAAATTTATTTTCGAAATTTTTACATTTAAATTCAACCGGCTCAATTCGGTTTTTTAATTCACTACTAAAATTATCTTCGATTTGTTCTATCATTTGTTCTTGGCGTACCTGATTTGCCTGCATTTGCACCTCAAGTTTATTTACCTCTGAATTAATTTGTTTCATATTTGTGTCCATTTTAAGATCGATTTGCCTCAACAAATTCATTAGCTTAGAATTAAAAGTCCCGTTCGTTTCGGTATTTCCTTCATTGTCGTTTCCGGAATTTTTTGTAAAATTTGTTTCCGTTGATCCCGTTGCCATGATTTTCAATTCTTTACCCAAACGCAAAATCATTAACCTATTCAATACCTATTTCAAAGGATAATAGTAATCTATTCACAATTATGACCCGGCCTTCAAATCGTGCTTTCATTTTCATTTCTTAGGTACTTATTTATTTTCTGTCAACTGACACAAGCACAAGCAGGACTTCTGGCGCCAACACCTGACCCACAAGCTTCTATTATTTACCTTAAATTTACAATTTCCGCTTGGATACAGCCTTTCAAATTGTATGATTCATACCATAACCATTTCTTACCCTTGAGTACAATTCCACACTTAACAAAAGATACCCTAAAATAGCTTTACCTGACCTATACAAATGAGGATTAAAAGCTTCAACTAGGCGACATCTCGAGCGCCACGGTGGCGGGTCAACTGTTATGCTCCTCCCCCTTCTCTTCGATAATTTCGTAACTTTTAATTTAAATTCGTTTTTCCTTTTTTTAAATAATAATAATAATTTAATTAAAGATAGAATGATATGCCACGACTATATTTAAAATAAAACTTTCTCTCTCTCAGGGTCAACTGTGTGTATCACCTAGTTTGAAACCTTAATCCTTTATAGATATAACTAGTACATCTATACACGTATTTACAAGAAAACTTAAAAATCAATTTTAATTATAATATACTGTAATAAAAATTAATAATGCAACAAAAGCAAATATTCAGTGTACCTAAAACTTAACCTAAAATTAGTGTACCACGATAGGGTTCAATCTTAAAATAGATAGGTAGTTTTTTTAATTAGCGCAATTTTAAAAGTTTAAAGTATTATGGAATGAGCTCACAAACCTGTTGCTGGTGACTTCATGTAACAACCATGACGATTGGTGCACTTTCGATCTTTTCCACTGTGATAGTATTTACATCAAAGTTATATTTTAATCACGAGAACTAGCTGCACTCTACCGTGCATCATTACCAAATTGCATGCGGTGCATTCAACTTTATGTGGGGTTAGTGGAGTCACTTCCAATTTTCACCCGCACACGTCGATTTGTACTACCCGTCTGCCTGAAAAATTGTTACTCCTCACTATTATTCACTGCACTAACGGGACTTTTTCCGCCCCTCGATGATACATACACAGCGCGGCATTCTACATTCTAACATTTTCAAACGCTAATACAATATTTTACAAATGTACATCCTCATATAAAACATTAGGAACATTTATAGTTAAAATTTTATCAAGGACTTACAACTATTATAATTAAGTGCTATTACAAAAACCTGCATGCATCTGCAAGCAGGGTTAGGACAACGCTGGCGCGTCGACGCTGACGCGGCACCTTAACACCTTACATGTCTTTCTTTTCCAATGCTCCACCCGAAGGTATTACATTAGCCAGGAAACGAGTTTTTTTTACCTGGAAACTTAGGAATTTTGCTAAAACCTCGCTGTTCCAAGCGAGGTAGGGATTTTTAACGTGCATGACAACACACACACACACGGGTCATACATTTTACCTCTCATCCGAACGAGGGTGTATTTTTGTGAAAAATACTTGCCTAACATTTTTCAAACGAACCCTGTCAGGATGGCACCTTAACACCACTAGATTTAAGATTTCAGCGGTGATTGGGGAGCCGTCAGTTTATACTATTCTGTATGCGTATTTTCTCTCCCCTTTTTTTTATTTAATTTAAATGTGATTAATTTGGAAGAAGGTTTCAAATTCACTAAAACACCAATTTTCGGTTCTAAGCTCCTGAATACTTTTTGTATGTATGCTAAATGTAATAAGTGACTTCTAAATATTGTTCATATAATTAATTTTATACCTTGGCTTTTTATTAATACTCCAAACACTGTCTCAGGGTAAGTTTCAAATTAAAATTATACTAGTTCTGGGTTCAATGACTAATATCAAATTGCAAATATGTGAATACTATCTCCCTCTGTACGAAATTAGAATAAGCTTCTGAAAAACACAAATGCCGGTAAGGTTAGTTCTACACCAAACTATATAGAACAGTATTTTTGAATTGTAAATGTTGGTGTATTTTTAATTACAGCATTGGGTGTTAAGTTTTTAATTTTAAAATTAGTAACTATGATAAATACCTTTTTTCGACTCCAGAAGGTATGTACAACCCTTCACAGCCTTCGTTGTTGGACCGCTTACTGAATTAAATACTTTACTTGAAGAGTATCTATCTGTGATTAATAGTTGTTTTTAGTTTTAGAAACAACCAATGTGAAATACAAGTTATAAATACAAATGAAAAATTGGATACTTTACAGTTTGTAGTGCTTTCGATGAAACGATTGAGTTACCAAAACTGGTTCCAAGTATGATGACCAACTTCTACGATGATCCTGGGACTCACACTGCAATCTCCCGTTCTACCTACTACTTTGTGATGAATCCAGCTTCCTGTTGTTACTACACTAGTATATTCTGTCTTCGTCTTTACACCACCTTTTTTTAATTTCAACAAGGTTGTATGAACCCTTTTTATTTTATTTATTTATTTCAATACTGGCATATATCTTCAGCTTTGATGACGATACACAATATTCAAATATTTATCTTCCATAAAGAACAGGATTAAATTCCAAAAAAAAACTTCTTTATTTTACAAATTAAATTTTTAACAAAACTTTTTTAAACATTATAATTAGTAATAATCATAATTGTTTTTTTAGCCAACGCAACTAAAAAAATTGTCTTTTTGCCTACTCATTTACATATTTTTATATGCAATATACAATCACCAGCCTTCTTGTACCATAATAATGGGTCCTTAAATTAACATAGAATATAGATCATTACATGTATTTTACGACATGGGTATTTTGTTTAAACACTTTATATCCTAATTACTTTACATATTATAAGCTTTCCTTTTTTTAGGTAGCTGGTTTGCATGTTCCTATCCGGTTTAATATAATAAACATACCAATTATAAATAGAGCCATACATCCTCTGGTCATGGTATTTTGTGATTTTATTATTGTTGAATTCGCTCAAAAAACCCAATGCTGTTTAAAATCTTATGGTTTCTAGTTTTTAACTAACTGTAGATAATTACTAGTGCAATAAGTGTAAATTATTCACCATGTTATGTTTTTAATGAAATCTTAAGTATGGATCAATTGTATTTGATAAAATTTTAGTAAGAATCGTTCAGTATTTTGTCGTTAATGATATGTAAGTGTTAATTAATTTCAAGAGACTTCAATCTAATACACTTTAATACATATTAAATTACAAACATTATAGACTGGGCCCTAGTGCTAGTGTTTGAAATAATGTTCTGCTGATTGTTTTTTGAATTGTAGGTATAATGTAAAATTTTAATAGGTAATTATTTAGTGCTATATTGTGTGGCATTGTGCTTCAATTTGTATTTTCCATTCTAGTTCTAATTTGATACTAAACTTTTTCTTTTAGAAACTTATAAAGTTGAAAGCACATTTTACTAATACAACATTCAGGAGATGAACACTAAATACTTATTTTTTGATTACGTTATTATGGAAATTTTGTCAGATAGGCCCTTGCGTGAAATATTACCTGGGGCCCCTTTGGTGGTCGGGGCCCCCCCGCGGTTGCGGGTACTGCGGGTACCTAGTTACGTCGCTGGTATTACGGCTGCAACAATTACTGTCAGCGATAACATACTCGTGTGTAAAAGAAATTGATCGTTAATTGCAATATATAACAAAGCGGTTGCTAACAAGGAGTTTGATATTGGTGATTGTAAAATGAAATAAACAAATGACCTGTTACCTACTTGGTGATTGTAATTCAGATGCTAATGACGTGGACAAAAGCACAGCTACGCAATTAGAAGAGCATATTCTCGAGAAAAATGATTCAAATGCAGATTATTTAGCACCTATTGACATTTTGTTGAACGGGATAATTTGACAATTTGGAGTAAAATCCTCCATTAGCGACAAAAACGTGCCGATGTACAAATAGAGTTACCATATATAGTATACCAAAAAAGAGAAAACATCTATAAGAAAATTTTTATTTTGTGGGTATACTACTATAAACAGAAAAGCTGATATAAAAACAAAAATGAAACTAACATATTTAACTTATACAAATTTAACAAAGAAATATGAAATTTAAAAAAAATGTTTTAATAGTTTTCTAATTTTTATTTTCATATTTTTCAGAGCTGCATATATTCTCCAATACATATTTATTCTTAATAATATAGTCATAAAATTACTCACAACTAAAAACTTTAAAATTATATTGGGTCATCAAAATGGACCTTACAGTAGACACATGTTGCCTGTTACGTTCGCCGATACATTGGGAATTTATTAGAGAAAATACTCTTTCTACATTTGCATTATGACCCGGTATAGCGAAAAAAAACTGATAAATTAACAGTAACTGACTATGTTTTCCTTCAAGAGATTCATGCTGAAAATATGTTACCCATTTTTTATGGGAAATTAAATTTGTAAAATCCTCATTCTTAAGAGCTGACTCTAGATAGAGTTTTAAGTTGCAAAACTGATAAAATAATCGTTCCTCGTTTATACCAACTCTGACACTAGTAAAAAATAATATAGAGTCCTGACCAAGTGGGAGTTTTTTTCAAATTTATCCATTTCAATTTATGGAAATCTTGTAGGGATTTTATCAACTTCATTAAATAATCAGCATAACGCTCATAGATATAAAGACAGTTTTTTTTTCATAATATCCACTTCTTGTTCATATCCTTTATTAATATATTTTTTTGAATATTTCTCTAACTTTGAGAGGCAGAAATGTTTTTGATATTCTTTGCCTTAAACTTGCTTTCACTTTTTCTAGACAGTCTAAAATTTCTAAAATCGAATTATGTTTCCTTTCTGTATATTTTATCTTTTCATGAAAAATATACATTAGTGAATGGAGAAACCAAATGTAAGCTTCATTTATTTTCTTTCCAAAAAAACTTTTAATAAGAACTGGTGTTGAATGTTCTGATAAAAAGTAAGATTCTAAAGCTGCCTACATTTCCAGTATTATATTTAAACATGGAAATAAAGACAACCATCTTGTTTTACAATGACTGAGTAATTTTTATAGTTTATTCAACAAATTCGCAGAACTTTCGAAGTGCCTCTGTTCTCAAATGATTATAAATTTTTAAAACAAGAGATTCGATATCTACAGGTAAATTATCAGCACCATTCTGAATACAGTTATTTAAAATATGGGCTGGACATCCAACTCCTAGTAAATTCGAATTTACAGATTGTTTTAAATGTGAAAAAACATTATTTTTGCCTTGTCTGCTCGCTCCACCAAAATTTGTGTTACAATTATCGCCCGTGAAAGCAATACACCTATCTTTTAGACCTGTTCTATTAAGTACTTTTTCTAAATATTTTGCAATCGTTTCTGATTTTTGGTTTTTAAGATTTTGCAGTTTAATTAATTTAGTAGTGATACCATATTCTACATTAAAATACTGAATTAATATTGGAAAAAGTTTTAAATTCGTCTGTGCAAATATCAATGTAGTTTGATTTTGAGCGTCATCTAGGGCCAATTTCAATGAAAATGGCGCTAGAACACCTACAAAATTGCCTCAGTTTTTGTCCCAGCACTCGATATTTCCTTTGCCACATCTGAATCTAGAAGAATTTTTTTTAATAAACTTGTGGAGCAGTCACACAACTTAAAACTAAAATGATGTTCCACAGTATGAAATGCCAGCGAGTTATGTACCCCCCAATCTATGTATGTATAATAAAATAGCAGTTATTAGTAATTATTAGAAATTGTTAAAGGAAATTATTAAGTCAAGTGCAACAATGTATTTCAAGGATAATTAAATAAAGGTTATTAACAGTTGTGAGAACGGATCCAATACATTGCATTCCAGACGATAGTGATACTGCAGGTGGCAGGTCACAGACGGTTAAGAACCGTGATTACCTAGAAAGTAAGATTGTTACATTGTATAATGAATAGAACTAAAAAATAAGCAGACATGAGCTCTGCAAGTTCCCACAGACATGTGAGAGGCAGGGACAACATAAATATCCCAGGAGCCCCAAGACCAATCAGTTAGTTTGTCTCAAGTATTTCAGCTTTAACATTGCAGTTTGCTTATGCTACTTACTCATATTAGTTCAAATATTAATTATTTTTTGACTTAGAGTAATTTTAAATCAGTTTGTCGAAATTCCATATTAATAGCTGTATAAACCAAATAAATTGATACGAAGTTTTTGGAAGTAGTTCTTAAAAACACCGCTCCCAAGGCACGAAACGTAACTGGTGCAGCCGGTAGGATCCAAAAGGGCACTACGAATCAAAAAATCGGAAGACTGGTGACCAAGAATTACAATTCCCAATTCTGGAAGAACCCAAACAAAGTTGGAAGAGGTACAAGCATCGACCGAAGTCAACCAAGCAAATTTGGAAGAGGCACAAGCATCGACCGAAGAAACACAACGTGGACAAGGTACAAAATCGACCAAGCCCACCGCCAGAAACAAAAGTAACAGACTATGAAAATAATGTAAGTTCATTTTCATTAAAACCAATTGATTTTTTTACAAATTTAATGATATTAGCTAGTATTAGAAATTTTTTTTATTATTTTATGTATGTACAGTTTTTTTTATTATTGCAATTTATGCCATTTTATGAAAATATTTTAATAAGAGAAATTATTTTCAAACGAGAACTATTTTAAAAAAATTATTTTTAAAGCAAGGGAATTCCAAACGAGAAACTGAAAAGTACAATTATGACGAATTATTATTAATAAAAAACGTAACTGACGCACGAATTATTCGTACAAAACGAAAACGATTTTAAAATTCAAAAATAGAAGGCGACTAATTTTTACCAATTTATCAATGAAAGCGTAATGTACAAACGCAATAACGATTAATTATACAAAAGATTTATCCAAACATAACCTTCATCGCACTCCTATAAATTAAACTAGTGTATAAATTATAGAAACACTTTGCAATTATTATTAAGATTGACCCTTTACAAATTAAAACAAAGCGCAAATCTAAAACGCGACTCTGATACGATTTATTACCGGAAATACTAATCATTGAATAAAAACCATTCAGTACAAATATATCTAATTATAGCGAAACAACTACTGAGAAGATTCATTCAGAAACGCGCATCACAACCTATAAATATCTACATTACTGAAAAGACTCATAAAACCTGACATTTTGTAATAAATATTTCATAACGAAGTAATTAATTGTAAAAGACGCGATTTATTTAATTTATCGCCGACTGAAAACAAAACCTTTCAGGAAACTTAAAACTTATAATATAAAACAATGTATTGTATAAATTATAAAAGAAACTGATGCAAATATTGTAACAAAACGGTAAACTGAAAACTTGCAAACTCTATATTCAGACATTCAAGGTGACGAGACAATACAATTACAGAAAAACATCTTATTCACATAACATCTACAGAGACAAGATAAGTAGAGCAGACTCAATTAATTAGCAGGACTGAAATAAAGACGTAACTAAACCTAACTAGCGCAACAAAACGTACAAAGTACAACGCAAATTATTGCAAGAATATTAATCCACATAAAAACCTTTCAAAAACCGTGACAACTTTAACATCCGTGAAGTATAAAAATACAAATTCCAGGCTACAGCAATTAACCAGACCTTACCAAGCACAAACCCCTCAATTCAATTATAGCACCGTATAACTAAGTACAAATACAAGCATCTCGATTCTTTAAATAACGCAACACACTTTAAACCGAAAATTAACAAACCAAACTAAAAAGTAACAGTACAAACCGCGAAATAAATCTCAATTTTTACAAAAATTTGAAATTAATTAAAAGCGAAAGCAACCCTTAACAATCATGAGTTCAGATGCGAAAGTTTATCTCAAAAGCAGCCCTAATTTCAACGAAGATCAAGCTTTGCTAGGGAATTTCATTACAGGGAGCAAAATATTTTTGAAAACCTTCTACAAACCCGGAAACAACGAAAGAAATGTATTACTTTTACGCCTTAATAAGTAAACTGACGGGACGGGTACTAACACTAGTAGCCAGCCAAGATGACATAGAACAATGGGAGAACTTTAAACGCATATTGATTGCATATTTTCGAGATCAAAAAACCTAAAATGTCTTATCCACGACCTAATAAACCTAAGAATGGAAAGTAATCAATACCTGTATCAAGTTGGAATAAAATGTCAAGACGTAAGAAGTTTAATATTAACAAAATTAAAAATCGAAGAACCCGACCAAAATATCCGACTTTTAAAGACAAAAATGTACAATGAAATGGCACTGGACACTTATATATACGCATTACTAAAACGACTATCAGATAAAATCAGATTCCAGCAGCCCCAAAATTTAGAAGAAGCCATGAATATGATAATAGAAGAAGAAAACGTAATGTATTATCGAAACAGACTATATAACCCCAACGAAATGAAAATAAATGAAAATTTAAAAAACAATTACAACTCGGTAGAACACGACAAAATGTTAAGAGAAAATTCAAGTAAGATTTGCTTTAAGACCGATATTAACAAAGAAGAGCAGAGAGGAATTAAAAACTTATGTTTTGAATACCGCGACATATACCACAGTGAAGGAATACCCTTAACCAATACAGTTAAACACAACATCGAACTAATGGATAACAAACCAATCTTTATAAAAGCATACGGACTACCTCAGGTAAGCTAGGAAGAAGCCGACAGACAAGTAGCAGACTTATTAGAACAGGATACCATACAACACTCCAACTCCCCATGAAGCAGCCCAGTATTAATAGTACCCTAGAAATTAGACGCCTCAGGCAAGAGAAAATATTGAATGGTAATAGATTACAGAAAACTAAACGAAAAAACGATAAATGACAAATATCCACTACCCAATATCACCGAAATTTTAGACACATTAAAAAGTGTCAATATTTTTCAACACTAGACCTCGCCTCAGGATATCATCAAATAGAAATGGACGAGAAAGATACATCGAAACCCGCATTTAGCACATTTAGAGGACACTATGAATATAAACGAATGCCATTTGGACTAAAGAACGCACCCGCTACTTTTCAACGTGTAATGGACAATATATTACAAGGAATACACAACGAAAAATGTCTTGTGTACCTAGACGATATCATAGTTTATTCAACATCATTAGTAGAACATATAGAAAGACTAAGAGAAGTATTTGAAAGACTAAGACAGGCACATTTTAAAATTCCACTAGATAAGAGCGAATCGTTACAAAAGAAGTATTATTTTTGGGACATATGATAACACCCCAAGGAGTTATACCAAACCCCGATAAAACGAACGCAGTACTAAATTACCCCCTACCAAAAATGAACAAAGAAATTAAAGGATTTCTAGGAATTAGTGGTTACTACCACAAATTCATTAAAGGTTTCGCTCAGATAACCAAGCCCCTAACAACTTGTTTAAAATAGGGAAATAAAATTGAACACACCCCAGAATTCATTAAAGCTGTAGACAAAATTAAATGTATACTCACGAATCACCCCACATTAGAATACCCAGACTGTTCGAAACCATTCATATTGACAACGGACGCATCAAATGTAGCATTAGGCGCAGTATTGGGCCAAGGAAAAGTAGGTGGCAATGAACCCATTAGCTACGCATCCAGAACTCTAAACGAGACTAAACAGAAATACAGTACAACAGAGAAAGAATTATTAGCCATAATTTGGGCAACAAAATATCTTAGACCATACCTTTACGGACGAATATTCTATATATACACCAACCATAGACCACTAGTATGGCTATACAAACTTAAAGAACCAAACTCAAAATTACAATGATGGAGAATCAGACTAGAGAAATACGATTACGAAATTATATACAAAAAGGAATTTATAACAATAACGCATTAATAACCTTAGACGATCCTTACGAAATAAACGACGTAATTAGAAACCAACACGAACGCAAAACCAACCATCGTGGAATTAATGAAACAATAAAGCAACTTATAAAACAATATTATTTCAAAGATATGAAAGAGTTAACCCCGGACTATTTCAACCAATGCGAACTATGCGATAAAGCAAAGTATCTAAGCCGCATGTACGGCTTACAACCAAACTTAGACATTAAGTTCAACAAATATTACTTACCTTCGTGTTAAATATTTGAAATTTAATTGTACGCGAAAATAATAAATAGTAATGTGTAAAAATTCGTATTTAAAGTCGAATATCTTGATTAATAATTGAAATATCGAAAAGTGAATAGCGTATTCGTATTCAGCGTAAAAAACTGGATAAGAATCATATATTATATGTCTTGTAACATCACGGGAACCGTGCAACGGACAGACAGACACACCGACCGACAGACTAGACCATCTCATTAACCAAACGAAGTTTGGTTGATATAGCCATAGTAGACAACGGCAAGATAATAAAATACATTCCCTTGAAAAATCTAAGACACCCTGTAATTTCAGATGGACAATCATCACCCTTATCGTCAACCTCCGCTCATGTAGAACGGACAAGGAAATAATAATTGAAGACATAAAAAACAACCCCGGTATACTACCCACAAAATTAGGAAGTATGCAAAATACAATAGATTACTGGACTTTTGCACAAAAATTCGATTTAACGGAACTAAGGCAAGAATTTCAAATAACAAAGACAATTATTATCGATTAAAATAATCAATGGACACAGCCAAATTCGGAAAAGAATACGTAATAGAAACGTTGGTCTACTACAGTATAAAAGAGAGAATTTTAAGAAATATAGAAGATAAATTTAACAGATTAATACCCACAGAACAAATTGCAAGACAAGAAAGAGGACTAATTAACGGGTTAGGTAACATAATAAAACCTATCAAAGCAATTTAGATAACCAAGACGCAGAACGTTATGACAACGCAATACAGCAGTTAATTGAAAATCAAAACGATATAAAAACCATAATTAGCCACCAAATATCTCTAACCCAATCAACTATTATAAAATTCAACGAAACATAAAGAAAGCTAGTAAGAAATGAAGATAGTATAGCCAATAGTATACAAACCCTTGAAACTAACATTTAAAATACCATGTTAGAAATGCGAGACTTAATTAGATTCAACAGAATATTCACTCAAATAATATCAACCCTTACTTTAATACAACAAATTTTAGCCACTTTAGAAAAAGCCGTAACATTTGCAAAATTAAATGCACTACACTCTAGTATCATAAAACCAACTGATTTATTAAAGGAATTATTAAGCATTAGATCATTTATAACTAACAGTAAATTGCCCTTGATGTAATAGAATCAAACATTCTAATATTTGAAAAAATAGTAAAAGGCTACGTAAAGCATAACGAAATAACATTTTTAATAGAAATCCCAATAGTAGAAAGTAACAATTATAATTATTATCATTTATTTGTTTTTTCAATGAAAATTACTAGCAAATATCAAGTTATCATACCTAAAACCAAGTTCCTATCCTTAAATGAACTAAGATTTGGTTATACAAATCAAAAATGTACCGAAGTAACACCAAATTAATATTTATCCCAATCGTTAACAACAACAACTATCTAAGAAGACAGCCCTTGTGAAGTACAATTACTAAAATTTTCAAATTATTACGAAAACTGTGAAGCCAAACCCGTACAAATCACAAATATAAAAATTCAAAAAGTTACAGAAAACAAATGGATTGCCGTATTTCTAACAGAAGTAATAGCAACCGCACACTGCAATCAAGACGAGAATAATCTAGCATTAACCGGAAGCAAATTAATCACCCTTAAAGAAGACTGTTATTTAAAACTGAAAAACGAAATAATCAGAGTTTATCAAGATCTCACAGCGACCAAGTAACCCGCAAATTTACTAGAGTTACAATTCAAGATAGAACAACCAAAAGACGAAAAAATAATCAAGAAACCCATGCAATTAGAACACCTAGACTTAGACGACTTCGACCACGCCATGAAAATAATGGACAATTATAAAGAACACTTAAGTGAATTAAAAGTACCCATGTTACACTACGATAACATAAGCGTTTGGACAATTTTATTAATCATTTTACTAATTTTTCTAATTATATATGTATTTTACAAAATGTATATTAGATATAAGAATAAAGAAAACAATTTTAGAAATAAGGAAACAAAGGAAAATGTACCCTTAGGGACAATAAATTTTAAACCATGAATTTTATGAATTTAAAAATTAAGCAAAGAAACCTTAATTTTTCATTTACGTCGGGAGGAGTTATGTATCTCCCATTTATGTATGTATAATAAAATAAAAGTTATTAGTAATTATTAGAAATTGTTAAAGAAATTATTAAGTCAAGTGCAACAATGTAATTCAAGAATAATTAAATAAAGGTTATTAACATGTGACAATGGATGCAATACATTGTATTCCAGATAGTGATACTGCAGGTGGCAGGTCACAGACGGTTAAGAACTGTGATTACCTAGAAAGTAAGATTGTTACATTGTATAATGAATAGAATTAAAAAATAAGCAGACATGAGCTTTGCAAGTTCCCACAGACATGTAAAGGGCAGGGACAACATAAATACCCCGGGATCCCCAAGACCATCAGTCAGTCAGTCTTAAGTATTTCAGTTTTAACATTGTAGTTTGATTAGGCTACTCACTCATATTAGTTCAATTATTAATTATTTTTCGACTTACAGTAATTTTAAATCAGTTGGTCAAAATTCCATATTAATATCTGTATAAACCATATAAATTGTTACGAAGTATTTGGAAATAGTTTTTAAAAACACCGCTCCTAAGGCCCGAAACGTAACTCGTGTTCCTTCTGCAGCCGAAACTTGCTCCTCTATTTTCGTAAATTTTGGTATGAGATATTGTGTTAGTTGACTAGATCCTGCGGCTTCTACTCCACGAATGTGCTTCTTATGTTTATTTGTATTAAGATGTTGTTCTAGATCAGTTTTACCTTTATTTTTTATAGAAAACTGGGAAGTGTATACTGGACAATAAACTTCCGACTCGTATTTTGTAATTTTAAACATTGGATATTTCGCTTGTAACTTAGTATTAAATTTACACGCTCTTTTAGGCATCTAAATATAATGAACGACAAATAATTAATATGAAAATTAGACCTATAAAAATTACCTTTTAACGTAGATTAGAACAAAAATTATTAAGTGGAAGTAGACTCGAACAAGTACTATTCAAATGCGAAATAACAGAAATTATTAAAAGTTGACTAGTGTCGCACCTACACCTGTTAATTGGACACTACCATAAACCACATTGTGTACACTACTGTATTGAATTTGTATCACGCCAAGTTTCTGTTGAGTTGAGTAAGTCGACCTTCAGAGCAAACAATAGAAAGGAAGATATAACACGGACGTTGAAAGATGCGTTCGCATTGTGTTTTATTGGATCGAGAATCTATGTATTCCATGCGCGGCGTGTATGTTCTCATTTTAATTTTATAATTAGCAAATATGAAATCAATGAAAAAGAGGACAATTTCTGCTTTAATTGTAAAAGTACACCGGACACAGAAAGGTTGTCTAAATAGATGACTTGTCCGGTTAAAAGAGGACGTCTGATAACTCTAAGTACAAAGACAAACCCACTCATAAAATTATCGGGGACATTTAGAAACGCATGCACGTTACGCGTATTCTTTATAGCTGGCAATTATTTTTTCTTGACAGTATACTACAAGTTATGAAATATACAAATACTAAAATAAGGTAAGTATTTGCAAATCGTACTAGAAAACGGGATGTAAAGGAAACGTATCATTGAACCAAATATCTTTTTTTGTTTATTGTAATTGATCGGTGTGACTCGCTGAAGTCACTGATAGAATGGGGTGGCAATGGCTAAGTTAGTGAAGGGGTCAACAGATTTCATTTCTTAATTCAAATGTTATGATTTGATGACATTTCTGATACTGAAATTTTTTAAAGAACCTAATATTCAATCATCATTTTGTTTTTGACTTTACTAAAGGTCGGTTTGACGCAGCTCTAACTTTTTTTCTATTCTGTGCTAATCTAAAAAATTCTATATACCCTTCACAACCTAAATTTCTAATAACTTGACTAATATACTTTGGTTTAGGTTTTTCTATACTCTTCTATCTTTTTCCTATCTACTTGGCTCTACATAGATATTAGCAACCTGATGGTTGTTAAAGAACTCCAACATGTTTACACGAATCCCATTTATAAGGAAATGAAATATTACCTGGTTATCCTCTCTAAAAAAGGAAAAGTGTTAAATTTTATGTTATATATAGGCTTAAGCAATGACCACTAACTAATTGTGAGTTATGCCATAATGTCATTTAGTTAACTGATTTCTATTTATTTATTTTTTTTGTTTTGTTTTCAAACTTACTTAAGGTCGGTTTGACGCAGCTTTAAATTCATTTCTATTCTGAGCTAGTCTAAAAAGGTCGACATACCCTTCACAACCTAAATCTCTAATAATTTGACTAATATAGCTTTATCTAGTCTTTCATACTCTAATTTTTATTTGGTAGTCTACAATCTAAGACCTTACTAAATAGTCCCTCATTGATTAACTGGTGCCCTATCATTCTATCTCTCCTGACCTTCAATTGTTTCCACATACAGGGTTCCTTATCTATCCTTCTATAAACTTTTTCATTTGTTACTCTATCTGTCCAACTAATCTTTAACATTCTCCTATAACACCAAGTTTTAAAAGCTTCCATGTTTTTCTTATGTACCTCTTTAATTGTCCAAGTCTCACTACTATGTAACAAAACGCTCCATACGTATGACTTTAAGAAACTTTTTCTATTATTTAAACTAATACTACAGTATTGCCCGAAATAAACAGTACTGAAATTGTAATTGTTTTGTATATTTAAAAAATACATATTATTGACACTTTATTATATGTTCTAAATGTGCACCTCCTCGTTCGAGACAGACTTCATAACGATGTTCTAAGTTTCTGGTCATGTTATTGAATAAGGGTTGTCTCAGGGCTGCGAAGAAGACTCTAACGGCATCCTTTAATTCATCGATGGTTTGTGGTGCCCGTTTGAAAACGGCATTTTAGCCATGCCCCAAATGTATGCGTCTGGAGGTGTGAGGTCTGGAGAATGTGAAGGATAAGGAAGTCAGTAAATCGTGATATGAATTTGCTTGGAAAATGTTCTTGAAGAAATTGACGAATTGCGGCAGCAGTATGGCAAGTTGCCCCGTCCTGCTGAAAAGATTGGTTTCGAAATGCCAAGTTACGTGCACGACAGAATTGACGTAGATCAGGGATAAATCGTGTTAAAATTTGTCTGTAACTCTGTTGATTAAGTGTGACTTGCCTACCATTCTCTTCGATAAAGTACGGACCAATGATTCCGTGTCCGGAAACAGCACACCAGACACTCATTTTTTCACTATGTAAAGGAACCTCTTGAACCTCATCGGGTCTGGCAAAGCCCAGAAATCGATTTGTGGGACGATTCACATAGCCTGACAAGTGAAATGTGCTTCGTCTGAAAACCAAACATTTTCAAAAATTCAGGATTTTCATACTGTAACGCGAGAATTCTGGCGCAATATTCCACTCTACTGCGATAATCCCGAGGATGTAGTTGTTGATGTACCTGAATCACATACGAAAATGTACCCAGCTCCTTCAGGATTCTTTGAAAGGAAGTTCTTTTTAAATCAAGTTGTAACGCTGTCCTTGCCTGGCTGACTTTCGAATTTTCTAAGATTTGCTCAAAACACGTTCATGGTTATTGTTGTTGTTAACTGTCCTGGGACGCCCCGAGTTTCCTTTTCGTTGGCACAATACACTACCTGTATTTCTAAACTTTTCAATAACCTTCAAAATTACAGCATTACTTGGAGAACGTTTATTAAACCTTTGTGTGAATTGATCAGACACGTATAGCAAACTTGCACCATTACGTCGGCCGATTCCGTATGAACGAAAATAATGCTCTACCAGAAACACTTTCTCCTCTGTACTTAACACCATTTTTAACAATTAGGCCCTACTAATTACTTGTTTGAGGTTTACTTGACAGGTCTATACTAGCTAACTTGAGTGTGACAGCGCACGCATAAAAACACCGCCAACTTAGTTTCAGTACTGTTTATTTCGGGCAATACTGTATTAGCTATTAGTAAGTTTTTGTTTTTTAAAAACATTTTTCAAGCTTGAGCTATTCTAACTACTGTATTCCTTCTGCTACGTTCGTCCTTTGTAATTATACTACCTATATAGCAAAATTCATCCTTCTCTAACTCGGTATTACCTATTTTTAATTTTGGTTTAGAACTAGGCTGTAACTCAGTTGTCATTATCTTTGTCTTTCCTGAGTTAATTCTCATACTATAGTTACTCTGTAGTATCTCATTTTAAATATTTTTTCTAGACTCTGCTGTAATGGCTATATCATCTGCAAAACATAACATGTCTATTTTCTGTCCCTGTACACTAATACTATCTCTTCTCTCTCTCTCTCTCTCTAGCTAGGTTTAAAGCTTCCTCAATATAAACATTAAAAATCAAGGGAGATAGTATACAGCCCTGTCTAACACCATTTCTAATATTAGCTTCCTTTTCTATTTCATCAAATCTAATTAATACGCTTTGATTTTTATATAGACTGTAAATAATTTTTCTATCCGTATCAGAGATTCATATTTTTCGCAAATACCTGAACATAACAATCCAATTAACCCTATAAATGCTTTTTCTAAATCTACAAACGCGAAATGAGTCTATTTATTTTTTGTAACTTTTTTCGATAATTACCCTAATCATTAGTATCGGTTTTCTACACCATCTGTCTTTACGAAAACCATATTGGTCTTCGTCTAAATAATTCTCAGTCAAAGCTTCTACTCTATTTTTGATTACTACTGTTAGTATTTTGGAGGCGTGGGAAGTTAAATTAACCGTTCTAAAATTCTCACACCTATCAGATCCTGACTCTTTGGGATTGGGATAATAATATTTTTTTCGAAATTAATTGGGACCTCAGCTGGGTCACATATTACTTTTTCTAGTTCATATAAGCTATGTAAAGTTTTCTGACTTGCGTATTTTATTAATTCTGCGGGTATATCGTCTATCCCTGGTGTTTTATTTAGTTCAAGATCCCTAACAGCACTATCAAATTCCTCTCCTAATATTGAGAACGCTAGTCCTACATCCTCTTCTTGGTCGCTCTCTAACTCATTCATGTCGTCTCCCTTATATAAATTTTTTAAATATCTTTTTCATCTATCTGTTACCTCAACTTTATTTATTAGAAGTTCATTATTCTCATCTTTAATACCATTATATTTTTCCTATCTTCCCCGAAAAACTTTTTAACTGCCCTGTAATAAGCCCTGTTTGTCTTACCTACTCTCAAATCATCTTGTATTCTCTTACAATTTTTCTCCATCCATTTATATCTAGCTTTTCTACACTCATGTACTATCTTATTTCTAACTCTATTATATTATCTATTAAATCTAATATCTCCTTTGTTACCCAGGGTTTTCTCGCTTCTAGTTTTCTCTTACCTATAGTCTGTGTTGCAGTATTATGTACAGCCTATTTTATTTCCTTCCATCTATTTTTTACGTTCCCTCATATAGCTCTCTCTTTGATCTTATTATCTCATACTTGTTTATATTCCTCTTTTACCTCACTATCATTAAGCTTACCTAGAGCCCATATCTTTTAGGCTTTCTCAATTTCTGAATTTTAGATTACACTTCGTTTTAACTAAGTTATGATCGCTATCTATGTTAGCCCCTGGATAACTTAGACATTTTAACTTGACTTGTAAATCTTTGTTCAACTAAAATATAATCTATTTGGTATCTAGACCTATCACCTGGCGCTTTCCAGGTATATCTTCTTCTAACATGTTGTTCGAATAGGGTATTTACGGTTACTAATCTATGTTCCTGGCAAACTCAACTCTTTCCAAAAGTCATTACTATCTGGTAATCTCACCTTATTAATACCTAAAATCAAGACAACATAATTTAGAAAAATGCATGTTCAAGTACAAGCTATACTTAAAGTCGGAACCTCCTCTAAAGATATGCACAATAATAAATCTAGAGTAAACTGTAGAAGATATAGCTATGAACATTATATAGAAAGATGCTCTGCATGTAATAAAACGTGTGCCAAATGCAAAGGAAAAAATCATTTTGTGAAAATGCATTGAGCTAATGTATAAAAACAATGAAGACGTGCAAGCCAATACATCAAATCAAAATACAAACAAGAGAAATCAAAAATTGCTGAAATGAAAACTACTAACAATGGTACCCACTTGTTTATAGGACGTATTACTACAGAAAAGAAGGATTAAGCTGCTTGTTCGTATGAGACACTTAATTTCGACAATAACAAAGTGAAATTTAAATTAGACACACGTGCTAACCCTAGCGTTCTGTCTTATAAAAATTTTCTTGCTTTAAATTGTAATAAAAATATAAATTCAATACAGATAACGTAACTATAGAATTATGCCAAAAGGGCAGACAAATTTAGAATGTAAAATAAAAAAAAATCACCAAAAGTATAAATTTTGTAGTCGTAGAAAATGTCAATGAGTGCGTTCTAGGTTTGGGCGTTTGTGTAGTCTCAAACCTAATAACCAGGATTAAAAACATTGATAGTTGTTTACCGCAATCCAAAGCAGAATTTATAAATTATTTAAAGACATTTTTAAAGGGTTAAGGAAAATGCCAGGTAAATGCTTAATAAAAATAGAAAATAATGCAATTACAAGCATACAATATCAAGAAAAATTCCAATTTCAACATACAAAAAATTAAAATCACTCTTGTTAACTTATTACAAAGAAGAATAGTTTCGCGAGTATTACCAACAAATTGAGTAAGTTTGAGCTTTCATCCTTGGTGATGGAGTTGAGTCTCCGATAGTCGACGCAAAATCGTGGTTTCCCATTCTTTTTCTCTACGATCACTATAGGAGAGTTGTAGGCCGAGGTGCTGGTTCGGTTAGCCAGCATCTCCTCTACTCTGGCGGCGATGATGAGTTTCTTTTGTGAGGAGTACCGATACGGCGGCAATCGGAAAGGTGTGTGTGTGTGGATTGGTCCGTATCGTGTGGCTGGTGCTGGCAGTGGTGGTTGGCTGTGTTGGTCCGTTGACAACGCGTTGGAACTCCTCCAGGGGTCCGTAAAATGTGGGTTGTAATTTGCCTGGGAACTGGTCGGTTGTGGTTTGTGAGGGTGGCCTGTTGGCGGAGATGGTTGTCGTCCTTCTGTTTCAGTGGAGTGTTTGGCGATTGTGTGTTCCAAAGCGTACGGATCCTCGCTCGTGGTCCATGACTGCCTTTTGGCGTCGGAGCCAGGATTGCCCCAGGATGACATCTTCTGCAAGATTGGCTACTACCAGAAAGGTTTCGTGGACCGTCACTTTCCCGAGGGCGAATGGCATGTGAAACTTGCCTCTTATTGCCATTTTAGTCCCTGCTTCGGCCAGATAGGTGGAGGCATGGTAGGGTTCTACCCGTGAGCTTGTGGGTGTTCGATCTTCCCTAATCAAGCATGCCGATGCTCTTGTGTCTAGGAGTGCGTTGAGGGCTTTTTTTGTATCGTGACGGGGATCCTTGATAGTAGGTCATTGTGGGTAATGATTTATCGCGCCAGTTCGTTTGGCCGGCCGGGCGGTGTGCTAGCGCAGCTCGGCCGTTTCTCGAGTTTCTGGTTGGGCAGTCTCGGTGCCAGTGTCTTTGAAGGTAGAAGCGGCACCTTGGTAGTTGTTCTCCTGTGGTTGGACGTCTGGCAGCTGATGTAGGGTTGGTTGTCTTTACTGTTGCCTCTTTTAAGTTTTCCTCGATTCTCGTGAGGCGGTTGGTCATTTTCCATAATTCATCGGTACGTGACACTGGATCGGGGTCCTCAGTATCGGTAGTAGGAGGTATGTGAATAGCTGTATGTCTCGGTTGGTGTCCAGTTTTAGGCCGCGGGCTTGCTGTACCTTCGTACCCAGGAAGGCGGTTACTGGGTGAGACACCGTCTGCCTCTGTCCATAGTAATCTGAAGTTATTTTGGCTCGAATGGTTGGACTATCGTACTTGTTTAGAAATAACCTTTTGAATTCGCTGTAGGTGGGTTGGAACACGGCGTATGCTTCTCACCAGGTGGCTGCTTGGCTTCGGAATTGAGTGGTTGTTGTGGGTACATCCGCATCCATTGCTTGCATCTGTTCAAGGAAGTTTGCGGGAACCTCCAGAAGGGTGCCAGAGAATGTCGGTTTTTCTGTTTCGGGGGTGGCTGTGGTGACGTGGTACAAGTCTCCTCCGAGCGTCTTTATTGTGACTATTTTATCGGTTGGTTGTGTTTGTTGAGCGTCACTGGGTTGTTGCAGTTCCAGAACTGTTAGTGGTTGGGTGGCCTCTTGGGTTGGAGACGGCTGAATGGTGTCCGGTTAGACGTTTGACGTGGTTTGACTCCTCGTCTCGATCATGATGATGGTTCTTGCAAGCGCGCTGTGTGCAAAATCTTCTTTAAAGACGGCCCAATCATGTTTGGACGCTACTTGTTATCGTTCGAGTGGGCGGACTCTTAAAGCAAGTAAACTTGGCTTGATTAATTGTTTAAATAACTTAAGCAAAAATAATTATACGTTCTAAAAAGCACATCAAATTAAAGTGAAATTGACTGATCTTAATTCTTGATGCTTGCTTGTGAACACCAAAATAAACTCAAACACTTATTAAATGAATCTCGATATAGTTTGAAGGCGGCGAAAACGGCTTTGATAATTTTCGGGATTGTTCGGAAAGTTCCGTTTTTTCCTTCTGTCACAATGTTAAGTCACAAGAGTTAGGAATTGAAATTAAAAACTACTATTTTACAATATTTACCAGTAGGGAGGGCTCAGAAGTCTTCGGCTGTTTTCGGAACTCCTCGGAAAGCATCGGAATTGAATAGTGAAGTTTAATAATAACGTGAATAGCAAATATTTAAAATTAAAAACTACTAATTTACAATATTTTTAAGTATAAAGGATTTAGAAGTCTTCGGTTGTCTTCGGAACTCTTCGGAAGGCTTTGGAATTGAAGTATAAAGTCCAATAATAATTTGAACGGTGGTGAATAGCGATTAATTACAGATTTGGAAGGCCCAGGCGCCTTCGGTGATCTTCGGTACACTTCGGCAGAAGTGGTGCCCCAGGTCTAGTAGAGTACGGCTCCGTCAAACTCTACGGGGGTGTTGTCCCGGAGGTAGACTTAGCAGATGCAGTCGGCGACATTACTTCTCGGAATGTGTTTGTAGTAGATCGAGTGATTTGCTTCGGCGACGGCGGTAGCGGAGACAGAAGTCTCGGATGCGGTCGTATGGAACGGATCGCACGTCGAAGGGCGTCCTGCGCTTGTTTTCGGGCTGTTTGATGTGCAGAACGAGGCTTACTACCCATACGCAGTTTGTTTGATTTAGACCACTGAACTATTATGACGGCCCCACGTACGGCGGCGGACAGCGTAACGTTGCAGGTTATGATGAGCGCTGCGTTTAGAATTATAGCAGGCTATGGAGAACGCTGCTTGGAAGGTTATTTGCAGGCTATGGGGGCACTGCAAGGAGAGGATTCCTAGGCTATGGTGAGCACTACGAATGTCTTCTGCAAAATTTGCATTTTCATTTATACATTTCCATTTCCTATTCTTCCTGTGTTGAAAAACGTTAATGATATCTTTAACCAACGAAATGCGTTTTTCGATTTTTGATTGTAAAAGAATCTCCAAATTTTAGTTTAAAAAATGAAAGTACAGAGTTTTGGGTACCACAAAGACTTAGTTGGAATTTCTCGAGATTCTTTGGTTGTTCTATTTCCAGCTCGTGTACTTTGATATAGTCCACTGCAATGTTATCCGCGTGGGTTTCCGATAACAAAATATTATGCAACAATATTTGGATAACAATGAGGTTTGATTTTATTTTGGCAGTTTGAATAATTAGATAATATATATATATATATATATATATATATATATATATAGAGAGAGAGAGAGAGAGAGAAAGAGAGAGAAGATAATCCACATTTGGAATGCAAATGAATGCTTAATATATATTAATAGTTATTAAGTATAACATCATCTAAACAATTAGGCTAGATAGCTCAATTGGTTAGAACGCTGATCCGGAAAATCAGAGGTTGCAGGTTCAAGTCCTGCTGTAGCCGTTCTTATATATATATATATATATATATATATATATATATATATATATATACACATATATATATATATATATATATATATATATATATATATAAATGAAAATAATTGCTCATAGCAAATTTTTAATAAATAAAACAGTATATACGATGTATAAATAAACACAAACTTTACGAAGAATCGAAAGAAAGTTATTAATTATACAAAGCAAGCTAATAATTTGCATAGCCATAAATGAAAGAATTTGTTTGTTACATAAAGGGAATAAACATTCATCTACTAGTTTTGATCTTACTGGTTCTGCTTCGCCCATACAGCGTTGTGGCGTCGGCGTTGGCGTCGACGTGCTGCCTCGGGCTCAGAGCAAAGTCGAGGTTTTCTTCGACGATGCCCCGGGCTAAGAGAAGCGCCAGGGCGTCGGCGTCGCCGTGCTGCCTCGGACTCATAGCGGAGTCGAGGTCTTCGACGGGGCCTCGGGCTAGGAGAAGCGCCAGGTCGTCGGCGTCGGTGGTTCCTCAGGCTAGGTGAAGCGCTGAAGGTTTTTCTGTTTCTCTCTAGGGTAAGGGAATCTATAGATCACTGAGTCCAGTAACGGTCTGGTTGTAATGCGGCTGGTTTTATACTTTTCCTTGAAACCGGTGGGGTGACGCACAGCTAATCAGCGTGCTCGATTTTTATGTTGGGGGTTGTGGTCCTTGTAAAAGGGGCGAGCCGTGTTAAGCTATATACACGGGTGTTGTGGTCGCGCGCCTTTCCTATAAGATGTGGATTGTCACGAGACAAGGTCTGTGACATTCCCTAACCCCTTAAAGGGTATAGCCGGGGAGGATTGAGTGATAAGTATCGTTGGCGGCTGGCGGTGGTTACTGTGAGGCTTGTCGTAGGTCGTCTACATGAATTTTGATTTCTAGTGCCCCTTGATTATCTGCTGCAGCTCCGCCCCAGTCTCCGGGTCTTGACAGCTCGTAACCAAGAGAGCTTGGCTTGGTGTGGTTTCCGTGGCGGTTTTCACTTAGTCGGCGAGTTCGGCGAGTTGTATGTTAGCCACCTGTGTTTCATTGATATGTTCTGGCGGTAGCAATGGTCCTCGTCGGTGGAGTCCTCGGGAATTTTATTATTGTTTTTTCCCGGATCTTGTAGGGTGACCGGTAGATGCGAGCTCTCATCCTTGCGATAGACCACGCAGAACCTAGCTCGTTCATCTTTCTTCCCGACGATGGCTATTTGGGAACTGTAACTGGACGCGCAGGGTTCGATGATTCCCTGTGCCACGGCGAGGTTGGTCACTACCCTGTCGATGGTTTGCTCTGTGCGGATTGAATTGGTTACACTGTCTAGCACGTCCATCTGTTGGCCGTTCCCTATTAGCTGTGTGGTTGTTTGGGATTTCTGAATGTAGGCTTCTTTTAGCACTTGATTCCTCCTGATAAGGCAGCAGGAGGCCCCGGTGTCGAGCAATGCTTGTGGCGATTTCTTGCCTACCTGTAGCTGGATTGTGGGCAGGTAGACGTCGGCGTAGGTTGCATTTGTTTTGTCTGTCGCGGCCGAACGGTGTGGTGGAGTGGTTCGGCCGCTGGTTCATTTCCTGGCGGGACAATCTTGGTGCCAGTTTCGCTGGGGACAGAAGTGGCATTGTGGAAGTGGATCCTCGGTCCACCGGTCGTTCGGCGGTCTAGGATTTGGTGCTTAAGAACGCTGTGACTGCCTGTGTGGTTGATTATTTTGTGTCGTAATATTCGGCGGTTAGTTTGGCCTTGATGGCTGGGCTGTCAAACTCGTCTAGGAACAGCTTCCTAAACTGGTCGTAATCATGTTGAAACGCTTTGTACGTGGCCCACCATGTAGCTGCAGATCCTCGTAGCTGGGCTGTCGTGGTAAGTAGGTCGGCATCGATTATTTCTATCTTCTGGAGGAACTCGGACGGGTCCTCTAGTGGTGTACCCGAGAAAGTTGGTTTCTCGGTGTCTGCTGTGGTGATGCGATGCAGGTCCTCCACTAGCATCTTAACAGTGGTCATTATTTGAGGTTGGGCGCCACTAGATTGTTTTAGTTCCAGAACTGTTGGTGGTGTTGTGCTGGTCCCCTAAGCAGGTGAACGTTGTTCGGAGACGTGTTGCATCTCGGCAGGCTAGTTTACGTTGTATGTCTGGCTCCGTGTCTTAGGCATGTTATCCTGGGTCCGTTACAGGTTCCTGCCCATAATAGTCTTCTTTTAAAGGCCCCAGACGTTGGGCGACATTTGTTATCCGCGTGGGTTTCCGATAACAAAATATTATGCAACAATATTTGAAAAACAATGAGGTTTGATTTTATTTTGGCAGTTCCAATAATTAGATAATATATATATATATATATATATATATATATATATTGCTGTGATATACTCCTTTGAATGCGGGAACTGGGCGTCATAAACTGCTGTGATCCTGGTTTCGCTTCAGCTGCTCACCTAATTTTATAAACCTCCTCATTCATAAAATTAAACAACACATTCCTACCACAAACATCAACGTCAACTCTATTTACATCAATATTCACAATACATTAAAATTTCAAAATTAAAATTCAGCATAAATTTCAGTTTTAAAAAGAATTTCAAGATTAATTTTATTATCATTTTAACGTGCATCCAGAATTAAAGTCCTTGTAGGATGCCTACTAATTAATATAACAATATATGCAGAGTAAAAGGAGCATCTACCACCCTTTACGTTAATTAACCAGGTTCGTCTAATTGAGCTCAAAGACATACCTAAAATTTCATCATAATCCAGAACATCAATACTAAATACCCTTTCTACTTAAACAAGCAAATTTCATCTTAACATTAAAATTTTATGGTTAGTACAATTTCACTAATGTCCATTTAAAGTAAATCAATTATCAAGTAATTCAACACACACAAAATGTCAAACAAAATAGTATAATAAAGTTATTCAACACACACCAAAATGTCAAACAAAATAGTATAATTTACCTGAAGGTTACTGTCCTCGTAGCTTTAATGTACATCGTCCCTTTAGTTAATCACACCATTCCAACAGGATTATATTTACGGCTTCTAATTCTCAACGCTTTTAAAATTTTCTCCATCACCATTTATTTAAAGTTGTTTCGGGGCTTTTCCGGAACTCATCTGTGTATATCTGACCCTTGTTTCGTGGATCCAGACACGTATTTGAACCATTTCATTATTAACACCCCCGAAAAATAGCAAAGAAATTCATGCGTCTTTCACAAATATACGCCAAAACTGCCTACTTTTGTGTATACATTTGTCGTTGTAAATTTTGCTAATTGGTACAGTGATACTAAATTTTATTACCTTGTATCTAAGTGCACTGAAGTACATTCATGTTAGCACGTAAATAACAAACTATTTTGAATCACTAAAATATACGAGCAAAATTTTAAATTACTTTATCAAACTAAAATGCACTGTTTAACATCTTGAATCAAGTCGCGGATGTAAGAGCTTTTAACGCATCAAATAGTCAAAAGTCTAAGAAACCGAAATTCATATTACCACCGGTATATATAGCGAATAGCCGGCACGTCGCTTTGTTCCCCAAAACGGGTAATTCTAAGAATTTCTCATGCTATGTTCCCATTCCGTCGTTCGCGCGTCGGTTTTTACGAATTTTTCACTCGCCCCAGTTAAAATCTCAGAAATTCTCACACGGCACGCAAACATGTCCGAGAAAAGCTAATTAATTTTTGTACAGAAATTGTTGTTTATACCTCTGATATTTGCATCCTATTTTCAACCAATTGTGACCCTCGTGACGCCAGTGCGCCGACGTCGGTGATACCTCAGGCTAGGTGAAACGCTGTAGGTAGACTGTTTCTCTCTAGGCTAAGGGATGCGCTAGATGACTGAGTCCAGTGATGGCCTGGTCGTAATGTGGCTGGTTTCATACTCTTTCTTGAGTCCGGTGGGGTGACGCGCAGCCAATCAGCGTGCGCGATTTTTATGTTGGGTGTTGTGATCATCGTAAAAGGGGCGAGCCGTGTTAAGCTATATATACGGGTGTTGTAGTCGCGCGCCTTTCCTATAAGATGTGGATTTTCACGAGACAAGGTCTGTAACAGCAAATTCCCAGTCTGTTCAGTGCTCTGCGGTGATAGAGTCAACAATAGGATAGTTTTCTCATTTCAAGTCGAAACTAACAATTGGATAAAACTAAAAGTTATTACAGTTTTATTTGTTATCTGGTTTAGTTTAGAATTTATTGTGTTATATCACCACAATTAATAAAGGGAGTTCAGGGTCTGCTTCATATAAGGCCCACGCCTTATTTACATATAAATTTACCACTCTTATAAACACCTTTACAAGTTCTCTACGTAATATTGTTTATGATCAAGTAAGGTAATGTCCTAAAACACCTAAATAAAATATATGCATAACATTGTGTAATGTGTTTATAAAAGTGGTTTTGCATTCTTCCTTCCGCACTTGACGGTCGACATTCTCACTTATTGTTTTTTTGATGACATTATTAGATAACTTTAATTAAATGGATTTTACTTGTTAGTGGTAAATTGTTCCATGCTACACGTTAAATGATAAAATCTAACTAAACATTATTTCATGTAATATAAATTACATCATCATCGTTGGGTTTTCAGTTTTGGAACTGGTTGAACAGAAACTCCATTGTTGGTTATTCTGAGTTAACATACATATTTTCCTGAAATTTATATAGTTTACATTTTTCACTATTTGGGTGCAATAATCCAATCTACGTCTGACTCTACTTCTCCTTTTTCTTTCCCTGCTTCTAATATTTCCCATACTAACTTCCTGTGTCTTCGGACGTTTTTTATCAATTTAGCTTTCCTATTTTTTACTGTTTTTCAGATATTTTTTTTTTCCTACCGTTTCGAGTACCTCTTTGTTGTTAACCATATCTGTTCATGATATCTTCATTACACGTCTGTAATGCC
>JARFIW010000489.1:0-57370 GCA_036346225.1 Platerodrilus igneus | reverse complement strand
TTTATAGTTACATTATCGAATTCTGATACTTTGAGGTATATGAGTATTGTTAATATTTATATTATTTAAACATTGGTTGCGTGTAGCAGACTCAACAGTTTGCAAACGGTTAGCGACACTTGTACTGTAAACCTATATTTTATGTCAACATGTTTATGAGCAGTCGCCATGTTTTGAAGCTGAAAAATATTAGGCTCACTTACCAAACCTGTTTTAAAATACAGCGTTCAAGATAATTTTATAAAGCAACTGATTTGCTAGTTTACATTATACATGTTATTTATTTGTATTATGTAAAGAGTAATACAGTATCAATTTGTATCAAATGATAGCTTTGCTAGGTTACGTTATGGTTAGCTTACTTTTATTATATAGTTATTACGATAATTATATTAGCGTGTGCTTTTGATACTGTTGATGTATAAAGATGGATAACTTAGCTAACTGTATTCCTTCGATATATTAGTAGTGTAGATATTTGGTGATGGTGCTATTACATACACTTTTCTACCCTTTCGAATGTTAAATAGATATCTGGGAGGCGAGCTCGTCACCTGTACTGTAGTACTAGTGAATAGGTTAGGTAGACCATCGTAGATATACATGTCTGTATATGGATAAATATAATATTTTTGTTCGTATGTTATTTATTTCCTAATTATTCTTTATTTTATTTTTGTATTTCTATAACTTGCTGTCAGACTGTTGGCTCATTGCTGTCGTTTTGATTGACACCCCCGGCCCCCAATTTTCTACAAGGTTAGCGTGTCCTTCTCTCTCTTTCTGTTTACCCTTTTGTTGCAGTAATTCGGGTAAGCCGTCTTTCTAGCGGAGCCTAGAACCACGTAAGTTGTGCCATAAAAAGAGGCGGCACTCGCCTCATCATTTAAGGCCAAGGTGAAAGGACTGTCCTATCCACTGGAAGATGTTACAAAACAAAAAAATTAGAGGCAACGATCAGAACCGGTATAAAGGAAAAGTACATTTTTTTCCAATTACAAATACTTATCACACAATGATGTGTGCGAAATTCGAAAGAACGGAAACAGAAAAAAAAATTACAACGGTAACGAGGAGTAATCGTTGTTGTCTGTAGGAGAGAATTTAGTGACCAACAAAACGTTTTCAATGACATGCATTCCATGTAAAATGCTAGTGTTATCGACAAGGTGGTTAAAAACTTGAAACACGGATTTATCCAATAGTTCGATATCATATTTCGACGAGTATCTAGGTCGTTACATTCAGAAAGTACGTATATTTTATCAGAATAGTAAGCCCGTGCACAGCTAAAACAAGTACCGACTATCTACTTTAATATTGGTAATTTTCATTTGGTAACGGAAATAAATTGAAATGCAAATTAATAGGAAGTGTATCATTGTAAAGCGGTAAAAGATACAGGAGGATGTTCTAAAGATCTAAGCGGACTCTATTCGTATGAATAATGCATTACCAGAAAAGGATGTATTTTTACTTAGCCGAAAATAAACTTAACATCTTCTTGCATCTGAACATATTTTTTTCAATAATGCCGATTGCCGTTGGGAGGAACATGTAAAACATGTGTATCATTTTTTAACAATACCAAAAAAGTCTAGAGCTTGCACTAAAGCATATTTCTCTGCAGCATGGCTGAGCAGAAGTATAACATTTTTTTCTGGAGGTGTTATTTTTTTGGTTTCTAGTGAAAAGGAGGTACCCAATACTACACCAACTTGCCACAAAAGTCAAACATAAGACGTATTTTTTATTCGTAGATGGTAACTGACTTTTGTGAGTTTCCGGACTAACTCTGGGTTATACTTCTGCGGGTAGAGACTATTAGGGTGGGGGTGGTTAATAATTGACGGATAAACCAGGGCACCACTACACTTATAAAATAAACAGCTACAAGCAAGTATCGTCAAACAAAACTGTAGATGAGTAATTTAAATTTTTCCAGTCACGGAAAACAAACAAAGCGCTTGTCGCTCAATAAAAAGTAGACTTGCCAGCTAAAAGCAAAAGTCACCTTCAAAATTACCAATAACATCCAACAGCGAAACGGCTTTGCAACACAAACAGCAAGATAGCTGGTAAATTTCCTCAAAAAAAATGGTTTACTCCAGATGTTAGTTGACCAAACAACAGGAGGTCTTCTAGGTTAACTGGAATTATTTCTAGTTCAATTTTTAATAATGGCCTGCTCGACGTTTTAGAGGTTGCATATTCAACTTAATATTCAACGTACGAACTCATCACACTTAGGTAGTTATGGGAATTTTACATAAAGCAAAATCAGAACTTAAGTTGTTTTTTTTTGTTAATTTTAATTCTAAAGTAGTTGTTAAATCATGTTATAAATTTGTTGTTAGACTTCTTGTTTTCTCTATTTTATCTTTGTTGTATCTTTATTTTATCTTTGTTGCGCATTGTTGAATCGACCAGATCGTGGTAGGTGCTGAAAGGTTAAGGTGGATCAAGTGCGACGAGAAGATTACCGACATTCAAAACTTTCCACACTGCATGGAGTTCTATCAGCGAATGTACGGGAAGGGTCGGAGTGGCCTGTTGCAGAACTCGTTGCTTTGTGCATGATTTGAACGTAAACAGAAGATACGATAGAATTATATTCAACCACGTAAATCGATTTATTTTGAATTTCTTTAGATGTGTTTTTTATATACGCTAACGAGAATTAAAATACTGACTAAACGTGTTTGGTTCCATTTATTTGACTTACATAAAAAATTTTAAACAAATAGAATAATATCATTATACAAGGTAAATACAGAAATTATTGTAGCTTATTCATAATTTTAAAAAATGTTTGGGTTTCGGAAAATTAGAACGCTTCGCAAGATTGAGTTGATGTGGTGGACAACAAACATGGCTCAAAAAGTCGCATTCATTAACAAGATTAGCAACTGCTTTATACAGTAGGACGTGAACACCGTTCTCTCCTCTACTCAATCACAATTGCTCCATCGTAGTCTTGTCCAACCAAATTTTTTATATCCACATCATGTTTAAATGCATCCATGTAAACTTCGACGTATTCTGCCGCTGTGCGATTTCCTATGCTCAAAAATTCCAAAAAATTTTCTTTTTCCAAAACACCATTATTTCCTGAAAGATCCAAATCCAGATCACCAAAGCGATTTGATCAGTTTTTGAAATGTACGTTGTACTGTCCACAATAACCGTCCAAAACTCTACTTTTTTATTTCAATGAGAATGGAGTTTCGTGTTGAGTCGGCCAAAGGTTTTCCTTGCTCCTCCATGATTGTCGAACTCAAACATTTCATTTTTTTGTTTTTTGTTCTTTAAATCGAAATAGTTGTCCATTGGTCTTTGCGTAATTCATTCCTCTTGGTTGACACGCACCAAATTTTACAATCAACAATTTTTCATTTGAAGTAGGTTCCCTTCCTGTGTATAAACTTAAATCAGAAAGGTAATCAATCACCAGTCACAGAAGCTTCTATGGTGATGATGTCATTTTCATTATTGTCAACGTTCTTGGTGTCTGTTGGCTTAAAATCCGTTTCTGTGGAGGTAGTTTGTTGAGCATTTGATTCTGGAGTAGCAGTACCATCCTGTTTACAAAATGACATTTTGTACAAAACCTTCATTTCTAAACTTTGATTAAAACTTACACTACTTTGTTTGAAGACGTATCTCAAAAAAAATCTGACAGTTTTCTAGAAAGCATAAATAATGTTAATGCAGTAAATAATGGCGCGTGCGGTCTCTTTAGATTTAAAAGTATAATAAATAAAATAACTAGATAATCATTTTACTCCAAATTTGAGGGAATTCTATAATTCATTGGAGTAGCAAACAATTAAAAATATTGCAAAATGTGGTGGCGGCGGAAGAATATATTACACCCTATTTATATGTTTTGCGTACTAACTATGCGTTTCTCTTCTGCAGTGTCTCTGAGAGACTAAAATCCCACGGTATCAGTTACGGTTTAAATAAATATTAAATTAAGTAACTATGACATAGTACCATTATTTTCTTTATTTGCGCTCTTGTCCCTGGAATTGGCTGCCTACTAAATATTTTGACGAATTGTTTTAGTGATCTTCATTCAGTCAACTTTCAGTTGAGATTCCTATTGTTACATGAAAGTAATAAAAATGAAATTTATTTTTTTTCTGTGACGGGGAAAAAATTTGACATTTCATACTTCTTGACAGGTAACAAGATGTCACTTTTTATGAAATTACTTTTTTTCCCTGGAAAAAAAATGAGTACTTTTTTCCCGGGTAAGTAAAACACGAAGATATTTAATTTAAAGCCGGACGCAACACCTGTGTGGACGTGAAGCGCAAACTATCCATTTCTGATTTCTGAATATTCAAAATAACCGATATAAACAACTTAAGTAAGCAATTTTTAAAACCACTCGAAAAATTAAATTTACAGATATTTGATTACTTGTTTGAAACTTCAAATTTAACATCATCATCATTAGGTCTTCAGTCTTGGAACTGGTTAGAGGCGTACTATCATTGTTTCCTATTCTGAACTAACTTACAGATTTCTTGAAATTAGCACAGTCTGAATCTATCACTATCTGATCTAGGTCTACGACTACCTCTTTTTCCTATCTATGCTTGTATCAAATTTGACATCGATTGATTTTTTGACTTTAATATATTGTATAATAAATAACTACCACGACGCAACGGTGTTCAACAATAGTAGGGTTAGAGCACGTTTTGAAGATAGAAGAATTCCACATTCGCTGCTTCTAGGTATTTCTAACGCTTATAAGTTTGATTATAATATATACTTTTTTAGGAGATAATGGATATCCATTACGACCATACTTTTTTACGCCACTCCTAAACCCTACCACAAGAGCCCAGCAATTATATAACGAGTCGCATATTAGAACCAGAAACGTAGTTAAACTGTTATTGGGAGTGTCGAAGCGACGTTTTCCTGTGCTAGCATATGGCATCAAATTCAAATAGATACTGTATTGACAGTCATCATTGCTACTGAAGCTTTTACCTTGCCTCCACCAATTAAATACAGTTCGTTCTTCTCTTCGCCTACAACTTTCCTGGTGCTTTTACACTAGTTTAGAAAGAATCTTAGTAGTGATTCAGCATCACGAGCTTGTGAATTAAGACATTGTGCATTAAATTCCTTGGCAATAATTATTCAATAACGAAGTTTTTACTCATAAGTTACTGCATCAGTTTTCATATTAAGTAGGTTTTGCTTGTATTTGTTTACCAACTGCAAAACTAAATTCTTTTCGTCCATGGAATAATTTGCTGTACGAGCTCTTTTCTTACTGTCCATATGTGAAGCTACAGAAAATGAATTGAATGAAACAACCCAATGTATAGCTGAGTAATATATACTTACTCATAAGTAAAGTCTCTTTTAGCGCCTAAATAAAAAAGTATGTGGAAAAATTCCAATAATAATATAATAATACTCGGATAATAACGAAGAGTAAAGAGGCGGTAAAAAAGTTGTCAGCTGGACAAAGTAAGGTTATGGGCTTTGGCCAAAAACTATACTATGATAAAAATTGCGCAGTTGCCAAGTTTCAACCAGTATTAACTAACACAGGATTAAATTAATACCGTGAAAACAAAATAACACTAACACTAACTTCTTGTTAGTTAAGTTGAGTTTAAATATGATGCGGTGCAAACGGGCATTAGTGTTAGATTTTATAAATGAACAATGGAAATGATGAGAGTGACTTCCAGATGTGAAGTTTTAAATACAACTAAATGACTAATACACTTCGCTTACGCAACTTGCTTGTTTGACGGGTTGCCTACCAGTTCGTAAAAATAATATAAACAAGATTTCTGTCATGAGACATGGCAATAGTGCGGATTGAGTTGTAAGATTTAACCACTCCTTAAGAGCTCATCACAGTAGCAGCCATCTTGAAATTTCTAAAAGTCCAAATTTCTTTCCTATTAGGCACCCAAATTAAAAACGGTTTTAATAAAAGTTACTTATAATATAGTTGTCTATGTGGGAAAGTCATTTAAGTTTTTCTAACTGAAAAAAAAATTTTTTTGCTGGTAATAGAGCGATTTAAACAAAACCAGTAACTTTCCAAACGGTGTGAATAATTTTTATGAATTTTCATTAAAATTGCACACTACAATTCAGTCTATTTATCGAATAAATCAAATATTAGTATTTTTTAAAAAAATGCATCTGCAATGTGCTGCTGTGGAAAAATTCAGAACTTCCATGTCACACACTATTGTAAAACAGAAATGGTTTGAATACATGCTACATAAAACAAAACACAACAAACATCTATTGAGATCGAACTATCCTTATGAGAGTCGTAATTGCTCGCAAATCTATTTATAACTTTTATTGTGGATATTATTTAGCGTCTCAGTAATTATAGATATGAGTTGTTCTTCATATACCTTGGATTTATATAAATCTTTATTGGATTTCTTATTTAGTAAAGTAGGTAATTGGTATTCCCCCAGTTTGAGTAGTGTAAGACTTGCAAAAAAAGAATAAAAACAGAATTGTTTAATTTTTATGCTCGCAAGTTCAATTAATGTTTTGGGATAAGTTTAAAAAGCCACCAGTAATACTTCGCTCATATTTAGGCTTGTGTAGTAATAAGAAATTAGAATTTACAAACCGTGTTTAGTTAAGTATTTTTACCCTCAAACTTCTGTAATACACGTAAAATGTACTTTTGTTCATTATGGTACAAATTGACCATTCACAAACTCCCATACGCAATTGCGATGGAATAAAATTTGACAAGCTGCATGCAAAACGTAAATAAATGAAAGCAAAACAAACTTTGTACTACTTAAAAATGCAAGACATGCATTTCTATTCTACTAGAGAAATGTTTACTGTATCCGATTCAGTACACCTTGTTTATTATTTCGTCGTTAGAAAATGATAAAGAAAACGAAGATGTGATGAGAAAAGAAACCAAACCAATGTTTGTAGCTTTTCACAAAGTGTAATCAAAACCCACTTGACACTTTACCTAATCATTTTTTATTACAGATACGTTTAAACCATTATTCTGTTTTTTCAATTATTGGCCAATTAATTAATGTAACAGTTTTGTCAAGTGCATATTAGAAATTATAAAATAACTGTGTGATGCAAACGTAGGAATGTTAAATCTTGTAATTTCTAGTTCCCTATTAATTTTTTTTACATTAGATATCGGAATTTCAAAGGTTTTCACTGGTTATAAATGTTAGAGAATATGTATAATTAAAATATCTGTGAGGTTTATAACTGGACTAATAAGTTCCACAACACTGCCATCTATATGTGCTCCGTGGCACTTCATAAATCAAGTAGGCAGAGAATTGAACTTCATATCCTTTTCTATTAATATCTGCATCTCGACATTTCGTCCCGCCCTATGCTACCACTCCCAACCCGTGCCTTTACACGCGGAAGGTAGGAAACCGGCTGTGATGAGCTCTTAAAGAAGAAAAATTCCATACATTAGTGTTGAATTGCACTCCTTTTCTTCAAGGAGTTGTGTACACGTTAATAAATAAATATAACTGCTTAGAAGGAATTATTCTATTACATTTACATCAAGTAGTGCTCGGTTAAAGAATTAAATGTCAACATATCTATCCGAAACTTAAAGAATTGAAATATAGCGGTGATTGGCGGTCAACAACAAAAATGGACAGTAGTATCAAGATAAATATATCTCCATCACAAGAGGAACTTAGTACTTTTGAAGAGGAATCACTCCTACTGTTCGATTCCAAAGCTATCGTGTCATCAACTAGCAAATACTTATGAACTTACTAATGTTTCTGAGTTCTTCAATAAACGGTGAAGTTCAAGAGGATACCTAAGTGACACTTCAAGCCACACCAAAATAATACGAAACACATACGTTTAAAAACTAGCCTACGTTAATGTAATTCATGTAGATATAACGCATGAATTAAAAGCAGACCTATTCAGCATATGACAAAGCACAGGTGTTCTAATCCATTTTCATCTGAAATGGGGAATTTAGAGAACTATAAAAGCACACTTACCCGTGATAAACCATAGTCATGTATCATTTGTGATTTCAAAATATCTCTAAGAGGCAACCTAAAAATGCATATGAGATTTCACACTGGTGAAAACGATTTTCATGCATGGTTTGTAATTATAAAGCATCTAAAATGAGCCATATAGAAAAACATTTAAGAACACATACTGGTGATAAACCATATTCATGTACGGTTTGTAATTACAAAGCATCCACAATGAGCAATCTAAAAAAACATATGAGAACACATACCGGTGATAAACCATATTCTTGTACGGTTTGTAATTACAAAGCATCCGAAATGAGCAGTCTAAAAAAACATATGAGAACACATGCTGGTTATAGGCCATATTCATGTATGGTTTGTAATTACAAAGCATCTGAAATGTGGAATTTAGAGAACCTGTTGATAAACTATTTTTATGTATGGTTTGTAATTTCAAAACATCTGTAAAGTGCAATCTGAAAATGCATATGATAACACACACGGGAGATAAGCCATATTCATGTACGGTTTGTAATTACAAACCATCCCATTTGAGCATTCTAAAAAGACATATGAGAACACATACTGGTGATAAACCATATTCATGTACGGTTTGTAATTATAAAGCATCCGAAATGAGCAGTCTAAAAATACATATGAGAACACATACTGGTGATAAACCATATTCATGTACGATTTGTAATTACAAAGGATCCCAAATGAGCAGTCTAAAAATACATATGAGAACTCATACTGGTGATAAACCATATTTATGTACGATTTGTAATTACAAAGCATACCGAATGAGCAGTCTAAAAAGACATATGAGAACACATACTGGTTATAAGCCATATTCATGTATGATTTGTAATTACAAAGCATCTGAAAAGAGGAATTTAGAGAACCATATAATAACACATACTGGTGATAAACTATTTTCATGTATGGTTTGTGATTTTAAAACATCTTTAAAGGACAAACTGAAAATGCATATGAGAACACACCGGTGATAGACCATTTTTATGTATGATTTGCAATTTTAAAGCATCGGATATGAGCAGTCTAAAACGTCATATGAGAACACATACAGGTAATAAACCATATTCATGTACGATTTGTAATTACAAATTACATACCAAATGACCAGTCTAAAAAGACATATGAGAACACAGACCGGTTATAAACCATATTGATGTGTGATTTGTAATTATAAAGCATCTCAAATCGGCAGTCTAAAAAGCTATATGAGAAAACATACCGTGGATAAACCATTTATGTATGGTTTATAAAGCATCTCAAATGAGCACCCTAAGAAGACGTATAGGAACGGATACTGGTGATAAATCATGTTTGTGTATGACTTCTGATTTCAAAACATCTCGGAGAGTTAGATTAATAGCACATATGAGTATACATACAAGTGTTTAACCGTGTGCATGTACGGCTGGTAATTAAGAAGCATCTCCGTTAGACAATTTAAAAACGCAAATGAGGACACCTACTGGTGATCAATCATTTTATCTATTCTTGTGGTTTCATAACATTTCAGAAGGTAAAGTTAAAAAGACGTATTGTAGCAAATTTGTTTCTTTAGTGACGGATTTATGTCCCAATTCGGGCCCAACGATGCGATGCCAATGTAGCAAAATCCATTTTTTTTTATAATACAAGGGGCCTTAGTTTTATGTCATTAAATTTAGGAGGTGATAGAGATTGATTAGCTAAACAAAAAACCTATAAAGCATTTTACTCTTGGGCCGCTTTTTAAATGTTCTACCTAAGTCAACTTACGTAAAAGTTTTAGGACTGCTGTTTTGTCATATGCTTTTAAGAAATAATTACGTATACAATTAAGTTCCAACACTGCATAAATGTATTACCTAAGCACGTAGGCGAAACACAGAACACTTACACGCAGTTACGTCTAAGCCCGGTTATGTAATGAAAAGTACATTCAACTTAAAGTAGGATATCGCATTCGGCATAAACGCTGAGTTGTTGTAAACGCATCAGGAATGTCAGGAAGAAAATACTGTCGACCACATCGCATTATAGAATATTATTTTTTGTTGATTATTATCTAAACATGTGAATTTTAGAAAAAAATTTAAACTTTCTTCAGTAGCAGCTAAAGTACATTGAGATATTTCGTTTGGCAGAGAAAACCGCTTACACACATAAACCGCTAAAATAATAAATTTCATAAAAATACAGTATTATTTATTAACAAATACATGGAGACATGTAATACACGAATGCTAAATGTGTGATACTAAAAATTACCATTAAAATTAAACGCGAGGCGAGAAAGATTTTGGGTCCTTGGAAGCGTCTTTTTAAAAAGCTCTATTCAAGAAATACAACCATCAATATTACTTCAATTACTTCAACCTACCCCAACCTTGTTTTTTTCACAAACAAATTGAACACATATTTTTTAAGCACAATAAACTGAATTCAATAATACAAGTTACTATCTTCAGTAATTAATAATTAATTGTGAATAACTTAAACTCTTACAATGTGAAAATTATGAGATTTGAGGACTAACTGACTAGAAGAACTTCCTACATTTAACATGAAACCTCTGTTCTCAGATCGTTCTTGTGGGAAACTGCAAAATCGCTTTTTATTCTGTTTCTTGTCTTTATTATTGTTTTTATTGTGTTTATTATAAAGAAGTCTATTTGGTAGCAGTTCAATGTTCCTTATAGAATTGTATCAACTTGTGCTTGTGTTATAAAGTGATTGTCTCCTATTCTATCCCTAGTATGAACTCGGTCGACGCTTTTTACATTTATATTCCATTAATACAATGTATCATTCTATTTCTATAAAATAATTACTACATTTAATTTTTAATACATATTAGTATAGGGGATATTGTGATGGCGTACAAGGGCCAGGAGGAGAAAAATATTAACATGTCGAGATTAAACTCGACACGTCGTGTTTAAACTCGACATCGCGAGATTAAACTCGACGTGTCGAGTTTAAACTCGACAAGTCGAGATTAAACTGGACATATTGAGATTAAACTCGACACGTCGAGTATAATCTCGTCATGTCGAGTTTGACGTGTCGAGTTATATCTCGACTTATCAGCTTTTAGTTCAACAGTTCTTAGTTACATTCAGGAGACATTTAGTTGTTTAAACATCACCTTGAGTGCAGCAAAAATAAAAAGTTGTTCAAGGTCGATTATTTAATGAGTGCTGTAGTTGCATACAGAATACTCATTATTATTTGTCAGTTTGAATTAGGCATGGAATTCACATTGGAACGGTTTCTAAGGGAAAATGGAGTTGAAAGTACAATAATAAACGCCATGAAAAAAGAAAAGGTAAGTTTTACTTTGTATGAGTATTAGTAAGTAGAAATAAAACATTAGCCAAGGAAAGCTTATTTGGGTATTAAATCTTATTTTATTATAGCTAATTTCGCTTATTTAAGGATGTTTAGGTGGTGCAAACTAATGAAAATTGACCTGAGTAAGAGGTATTTGTTATTGTAGAGAATGCGTGTAATAAGATCAGGGTAGTGTCCATTAAAGTACCTTGTAAATCAATTAAATCTCACAAAGTAAGGATATCGTTTAATTGCAAATGTTTGTATTTTAAGCAATTATTATAATGTGAAACTACAATTATTTTGTTTTGGTTTCTATCATCTAAGGAATTCGCAAAAATGACCTAATTATGTTTGACGTGCTAAAATAATATATTTGTAAAGGATTAAGTCCGAATTTTGAAATATTTTTGCCTTATCATTTAAATGTGTCTAGTTGCAAATACTTGAATAGATCATATCAATACGCATTTACAAAGTGCTGATATTCAGTCTCCACATATCTTGATTTGTCATTTAACATATTTTGAAACTGTTATTCATCTCACTTAATCGGGGTGTAAATATTGTTATTATATAATCAAAGTTGCTTAAAGAATTGATCAGACAACTCATGTTTCCTAATAAGCAATAAATATTGTGAATGCTGTAAAATATTATTTTCTCATAAAACTATATAAGCTTTTTACTTCTTTTTGTAAGTTCACAAAACCCTCTTGTATTTATGACCACGTTGAATACATCAAGGTTGAACAATTGCATTGAACACTGCTTCCAAACATCCTTAAAATTAGCCTACTTTATTTTGATATAATATAAACATAGTTATCATGTAAACTTTTTAGCCAAACATAGAAAATATTTCAAAATTAAAAGTTGTGAATTTGAAGTCTTTCGGACTAAAACTTGGAGATGCATACGCCACGATTACGTTTTGCAAAAATAAAGGAGAGTTTAAAGGAAGTTTAATGGAAAGATTAAAACAGAAACTCGTCGAAAAGGATAATACCGATTGTAACGGGCATTTTTGTAGGTTTAACATTTTACGTTATACTCAATTCGTAAGTACATTTCTGCAATTGCTGTTTCTGTGTTTTTGTGTTTATTGGCTCGTTGGCGAGTGCGTCGTATTATAATGAGGGGATCGCTGTTTGTATCAAGTAAATACTTGAGAATAATTCAGAATTGTATGCAAGGTAACTCGTGTGTAGTAATTTAAAGATAGATAAATTGAAAATTATAAACCGCTTATAATAAATAAATTGCAACGAGTTTTAAATTGGATTATTTGTAAAGTACTTTCCAACTTATCGAAAATTATAACAGCTTGTAGTTAATTATTAGATAATGTTATTATCGGAGTCGAGTTTATATGAAAACAGATGAGGAGTGTTAGTTGTGCTTTGTTCCTATAAATTGCGGAGTCGGAGTTCGTTCTTTGTTCCGATATCTTAAGTACGTTAAAAATACTACTCTTCTTTCTGCTTTTAAATAGTGAAAATTAATGCGCGAGGAATTTTAGTATTGTTCCTGAACAAGTGCGGAACATTGACTGAGCAATACGCGTTGTTTTACTGATTGTGTTTCTGAGTTGATTTGTCTTTTTATACTTAAACTGTGCGTTTTACGGAACATTGGAGGACGGTTTTATTGCTTGCGCGTGCCTACTACTTGTTTTTAGTTGTTTTTCTTGTGAAATAAACGTGTATTTTAACTGTAGAATGTGTTTACTCGACCGCACGGGTTTTAAGGTGATTGACTTAGTGATTACGCGTTGCACGACAAATTGTTTTTGTTGTTTTGCTGTTAGAAATAAAAGTTGTAGAACTTGGAAAACCCGACCGCACGTGGTTGTTTTTACGGAAGATTGATTTAGTGATACCGTCGCTTTACTAATGGTGTTTTTGTGGATTTGTCTTGCTATATTTGAACTGTGTGCGATCTAGTTTTCGTGGCCTCCTTTTCTTATCAAAGTAATGCATACTTTGGTTTATTCAAACACAGTTTTAAAACTTGAGTGTTTCTAAAAATGGTGATACCTTTGTAGCAGGTTTAGTAGAAAAACAAGAGGTTGCTTTTTATGAACAGGTGTCTCATTCACTTGTAGAGACAGTTGGTACTGTAGTTCCTGAATTTTCTAATCCCAACGAATCTAAAATAGATCTTTGTTTGTGCGAATTTGGTTATGCAAAAGCATTAGCTTTTCCTTTGTTACCATAGGTAGCAAATAAAACGCTTCACGTTACTGTTAGTTTAATGCATTACATCGTGCCTCGAAAGCCCGTGACTCTAAATTTTTATTACTATTTTTCTTTACAATTTGTGTTACAAAATCTTTCAAAATTATTGTCTCAGGAAATAGAACTAACAAGAGATTTATCGATGTTACGTAGTTCCACCAGCATGATAATGTCTGCTGCTAACACCAGTGAAATACGTAGGCGTGATTAGTGCAAAGTGTGAGAAATTCCATCCACACACTCACAGTCAAAGGTGAAGTGCTTCGTTAGTGCAGGACATCGTGAATCCCACACTTCCATTGCAAGGAAGCCTTACTGCAGGACTTTTTGTAAGTTGAACTATTTCCTACTTGTTTTTATTTTAGATATCTATCCGTTGTTTTGGCATATCTTTGTCGTTCTGATACCTTTTACAATAGACTTGCATGATATTTTAAAACATAAAAAAAAAGAAGAAAGAAAGAACAATCGATATTACTAAATTACTCATACAAATGGTGTCTTATCTATTTACCTTTTGTTAACATTTTATCTGATTTATGTTTAATTGGTGTGTGAGGAAACGTTTCTGTTACTCCCCAATATTACCTCACTTTGTAATAAAATTTTTTATAATGCTTTTATCGTGATTATATTATATAGTTTATCTAAACCGTTTTATTTACATTCTACAAAGTACTGAATAACTGAGACTTTCCATTACTGCTATGCTTTTTCTTTATTTCAGGTTTGCAGGACTAATTTTTCTTTCTTGCGGGTTTGCTATTCTAACTTTTCTTTATTGCAGGTTTTTTACTAATTCCTTACAGCCCTGTACGCTATATGTTGGTCTGCTTTCTACAACCCCCCCTACTCTCCGATTGAGCCCGGTCATTTCTTGATATCTTTGTGTTACGCACGGCTACGAGTCAACGTAGCATAACTTTGGCGCCCAACGTGGCTGCCACAAAAAAAAACGTAACACGATACCGAAAAACATGAGTCATTTGTAGCAAGCCATATTAAAAGACGAAGAGATCTTTTTCACACAAGAACGGTAGAGTTTGGATGGATTGTTGATGGTATCCACTTTAGAAAAAACGCTGGCGCAGGTACTCGAATGTCAACAGTTTCAAAGGATGATCTTTTTCAACATGCAATGAAACGATTTTTTCCTAACGAAACTTCCCACTTAGGCCCTATAAGTGAATTTATTATAAATATTGTACTTTTAGACTATCGAAGACAACCTGTTATTAATACCTTAACTGTTCAAGAGATTTTTGAGATAACTCAAATGCGTTTACGTTTTTATTTAAGTCTGGAAAGCAGAAGAAAGTCTACACGAGAATCATTGAGAATAAAAGAATACGAAGCTACAGTAATAGATAATGACTTAAGTGTCAACAATTCACAAGTCATATCTAATAATGATGACAATTCGGCCGATTATAATTTAGACGATTTTCTGAACAGTGCAACATGGTTATCGAATTTAGCAAACGATAGCTTACTAACTACTTTAAATGGCTCTTCTGCTACTCCAACTACTTCAAGCAATGATGAAATTGTCTTAAATTATTTAAGCGAAAAAGACTTTAAGATAGAAGATTGTATAAAAGTTGATATTCCGGTATTCGATCTAAGCGACTCGAAAGTTTTACTTAACAACTTTATACTGAATAAAGTTTCAAATCGTATAACTATCTTTAATGTATCAAGATGTGATGTTTTTTCGGCAGCTTGTCGGCAATGGGAAGGCCTTCGTTTTCACCATTGGCTAAACCTTCTATAAAATTTGTGCAGGAAGCTGGGATTGATAATGGAGGTTTACGAAGAAAGTTTTTCCGATTCGCGTTGAAAGAGGTAAAGGAAAGCTATTTATTCATAGGTATTACTCATTTCTTAAATCGGCAATGAAAAACATATTTTACTGTTTTAAGTACGTATTTGTCGAACAAAAAATTTTTTTTAGGAGACGATATAACAAAAGATATTGATTTAAGAATTGACGATTTGTCAGAGAATTTATATTATTATGCAGGGATGTTGATCGGGATGTCACTAATTCATGGAGGTCCGACTACCGCGTTTTTTTCTGGACGGTTTTTCAACATGTTTGTTGATCAAAAAATTGAAAATGTTACATCGAACGAAATACGCAACGAAGATATTAAACAAACATTACAGGTTATTGCAGATTGCAAGAACATTGATGAATTGAACACAATTTTAAGTGAAGAACGTAATTTTCTGGTAGCTGCAGGGTGTCCGTTGTACGTAAATTGTTTCGAAAAGAAGAAAAGCATTTATGAAGGTAAATGCAAAACTTTGTTTGTAGCTTGTTAATGATATTAGCTGTTTTAGGGGTTTTGAATTTTTATACAGTAGACCGATATAAGCCAGCAATAAATCAATTTACTGACGGTTTTAAGAAAGCTGAATTGTATGATGTGATTAAAACAAACTCAGCAGCATTTAAAAATTATTTTTGTCAGGATGATAATAAAAAAATAACCGCATCTGTAATTAGTGATTTACTTAGTTATACCTTTGGTGACAACAGCGATGGATTACAAGAAAATGCAGTTGCATTTTTCAAAGATTTTCTAAAAGATGCAGAAGGAATCGTTTTTCTTATTAAATATCATTTATCAATTAAAAAAGTATCAACAACCGATTATTTAACAGACATTTTATTGTTAGAAAATTTGTAAGCCTGCACTTTAGAAGATATATTTACATTCATAACAGGATTAGATAGTCATCCGCCATTGGGATTTGAAGGCAATGGAAAGATTAACGTGGAATTTCTACTAAATGATGAAAATTAACGATATCCAACCGTGCTCCCTAACATTGCATATTCCCATTTGTCATACCAAGGACAAAGATTTTAAAACTCAATTTGAGTTTGGTTTATTGAATGCACCAACATTTGAATTAGAATAGTATGATTGGCGTATTCTACATCTAAAGAATTTAGGAAGTAGCAGTATTATTTTCTATTTCCTTTAAGTTTTTACACTTTATTTCATATTTTTATTATGTATTTTTATTTTTATTATTAAAAAAATCTATGCCGCATGTACGCCATACAACCAAACTTAAAGCCATTATGTAATAGAAATTCACACAAGTTTATTTTAATTTGAAAATTTTATTATTAGTACTGTAAATCATTGAAAAATAATATTTATATTTTGTTATATTGAAGTTTCATATAACCAAAATTTCGACTTTAAAGTCGAATTACTCGAAAACTAGATGAGATATCGAAAATTGGTTAGCATATTCTTAATCATCGTAAAAAACTGAACAAGATCCATATATCAAATGTTTGTAAAACGAAAAAAACGTGCAACGGACGACGGCGGCGACTACGGCGACGTAGCGATCTTATTAACCTAACTTACTTCGTAAGTTTGGTTGATATGCATACGTTAATAAAGAACCACGTTCAATGAATATATTTCTTTTATGTTACTTCGGTTTACTCGGGATATTCATTATACAATATGTATACAATATACATGCAATATACACGCAAATATTTTCGTTCTTATGTAATTAAATTTCATAGTCCTTACTGTATTGGCGGTCATTTGCGAATTTTTATTGATTTTCGACAACTTTTTAAATTGAAACGATTACTTATTTATCGCCCTGTAGAATTCTGTTAGTATATTTTTGATATACAGTATCCCTTTCCTTGACACCATAATCAGTAGATCTCCTACTAACAATTTGTATTTCGACATATACAAAAAACCTACAGACTCCGGAAGGTACTTAAATTATCATTCCAACCACTCTTTCAATTATAAACTTAATACCATAACATGTTTAAAAGACAGGATTACAAAAATTTGCGAACCACATTTAGTCAAAAAAAATTTAAAACAATTAGAATATACTCTACTAAACAACGCATACCCAAAACCTCTACTGAAAAGATTGCTTTACTCTAACAACCTACAAACTTCAACACTAGACCAACCACTAGTTACAAAATTCAATAAATTACCATTTATTCAAAATTTAACTCTTCAACTAACAAAAATTTTAAAACAACCAGATATTCTTATAACTTGTACATACGATAAATCGATAGGAAGGTTGTTCACCAAACTAAAAGATAATACAGATAAATTATTATTCAGCAATATCATATATCAAATAGACTGTAGTTGTAATAGAACCTACGTGGGCCAATCCAAGCAATGGCTGAAAAACCGCATAATCAAACATAAAAGTGACGCCAGGATTGGTAAACCAAGTTGTGCATTGTCGCTCCATCTAAATTCAACAAGTCACACAGCTAAATTTGAAGATACCAAAATCTTAGATGTTGAAAGCAACTACCACAAGAGGCTATTTTTAAAATCTTTTTATATTAAACTGCAATCAAATCCAATCAACAATAAACATAACACAAATGACCTGAGTGTAGTGTATTCAGCGCTTTACAAATTCAACAATCACCGTTTCCACAGACAGACACATTAGATCCTTTGCATCTCTTTCAAATTATCCATAATATAGTCGCCTTCCAATCATCTTGTTCGTTACCATTTCAAAAATACCAGAAATAACATCTACATATTGTACCTCTTTTTAACATCCTTGCAGCAGTGCTACGATTTTAAATTATTAGAAATAGTCAACTTTGAAAAATTGATTTCATGCAATTTTTATTTTTTTTTCAATCACTCATAGTTATATGTCATTAATTAGTACATATATTTACAACTCTAGTCATTAGTAATTGTGTAAGTAGTTTAGTTATACCTTGTTGAAATATTGTAAACACTAACTTCATAAATTTTCATTCTATGAATAAGGCATAAATGTCATGCCGAAACGTCAGAGCATAAAAAATTGGACACGATAGTTGTTATTTTATGAACGAGTGTATCCCAAAAAAACATCATAACTATATTTATATTATTTCCGTTCGAGAATATATATATATATATATATATATATATATATATATATATATATATTCTGAACGGACCTGCACCTTGACGACGTTCTAAAATACTAGAACACGTAGAATGGCTTGCGCGTTTCAAAGAGCTAAAGAACCGAACTATAGGTATAACCAAATTAGTGGGGTCTTTAGTGAGGAACCAGACTAAGACAGGTCTCCGAAAGAGGGCAGCAGCTTTTTTGGTACTTAGAGTGGCAGAGACCATAGGGGTCGGTATGACATTCTAAGACACACTACTGCGATGTGGAAGGCAACGGGAAACCACCAATTTACCTTCCAAGTACACTGCGTACAGAAATTGTTAGTAAACCTGATGGCATCTTCTGGGGTAAAAAATTTCGGAGGTAAAATAGTCCCCCATTTCGATCTCTGGGATGGGACTACTTCGGGGGATGTTATCCACAAGTATAGAAAAAGATCCGTGAACATTCTGCGAGTCGAAGCGTGGAATGTCAGAAGTATGAAACAAGTAGGTTAGCTACGAACCTGAAACTCAAAATGGATAGGTTAGCACTAGACATAGTAGGAATCAGCGAAGTCCGCTGGCCAGAAGCGGAGGATTTTCGGCATGAAGACTTCAGGGTAATTCATACAGGATCAGAGGAAAGAAATTCGGATGTGGGGATAGTTATGCAAAAAAAGATAGGACGTCGTGTAGAAAACCACTTACAAGAGAACGAAAGAGTACTCTGGGTCAGATTTGAATCTAAACCAGTAAATACAGTAATAATACAAGTATACACACCCACCTCTAGCTACAGCGATGAAGAGGTATGGGCGATCTACAAAGATATCGAAGATATACTAAGATACGTAAAAGGACATGAAAATTTAATAATTACGGGGGATTTAGTGCAGTGGTAGGTGAGGGTAGGTAAGGAGCGATAGTTGGTTTATTTGGGTTAGGCACGAGAAATGACAGGAAAAATGGGCTGGTAGAATTTTGCGACAAAAACAACTTAACCATCACAAATACGTTATTTTAACATGATGCTAGAAGACGATACACGTAGAAGATGCCAAGAGATATAGGAAAATATCAAATAGATTACATTATTGCTAGACAACGGTTTAGGAATCAAGTAAAAGACTTTAGAAGCTACCCGGAAGGAGCTATAGACACTTATCACAACATCGTAATTATGAAAGCTGCACTTAAATTTAAAAATCTGAAAAAGAAGAACGGAAAAGGCACTTTGACTTTGAGAAGCTAAAAGATAAAAATATCCATGAAAGATTTGAAAAAAAGTCAAATGAATTGCTGAAAGATAAGGGAAAATTTCTGATACTAAAGAAGTAGAAAAAGAATGGAATAACATTAAATCCAGCTTGGAGATGGCGGCCAGAGATATTCTGGGGTACACACAAAAAGAAAATAAGAAACCATGAATAACAAAGGATATCCTGAATTTAATAGAAGAAAGACAAAAATACAAAATAGATCAGCCAAAACAGTAAAATAAAGATACAAAGCTATAAAATGGGAAATTATTCGCAAATGCAGAAAAGCTAAAGAACAATGGATTGATGAAAAGTGCAATGAAGTACAAACTAAGATGAAAATAGGAAAGACAGACGAAGCATACAAATTAGTTAGAATGAATTTTAGGGAAATAAAACCGTATAGCAAAAATATAAGGGACGCGGAAGGAAACGTCATTAGAGAACGTAGCTAGATAGCAGGAATATATAGAAAATTTATGTTTAGGAGAAGAACTAACAGCAATAGAACAGGAATCAGACATTGAAAATGATGACTTGGGATATCCTATACTTAGAGATGAGTTTGAATTAGCATTAAAGAGTCTGAAAAATGGTAAGGCGCCGGGTACACATAAGATGCAAGCTGAAACTTTAAAAGTCGTTGGACAAGCAGTAACAGAACGGCTTTTCCGATTTGTAAGCTATATGTATGAGACACGCAAGATACCCAACTATACCAAAAAAAGAGGCGCGGATAGATGTGAAAATTTTCGAACAATAAGTTTGACAGCACACGTTTCTAAAATATTAACTAGAATTTTACAAAGACGAATGGATAAACGAGCTGAAGAAATACTGGGACAGGATAAATTTGGGTTTAGACGAAACATGGGAACACAGGAGGCTATTTTAACTATGAGGAAGATAATGGAGAAAACAATAGAGAATAGGGAAACTTCAAACTTAGACTTATGCACACCAAACTTAGATTTCTTATTGTCAGACTTAGATTTATCACATCTCCCTCTAATTATTGTCGTCGCACTTAGAATCATGACTTTTTCTCACCAGCCTCAGAATATCATTTAAATTATTGTATTACTTGAATTATTATCGTCAAACTTAGAATCATTATCATCCGCCTCCAACTTCGAGCCCTATTATTATTATTATATTTTAGTTTAAATAAATTCCCCAAAATCTACTTACGTTTAATCGGCAATAGAAATTTTCATCTTCGTCGCACTATCTGTCACTTAAACAATTTTTACTTTTAAATATTATTTTTACGCGTTACTCTTAGGTTCAAAGTGACGCACCTTGGCTTTTGTTGAGTTGAAAACTGAGTTCTGTTATCATTGTCGCTGTTAATATATGATTGATATCCTACTTCGTCTGTGGGCATGGCTTATAAGCCCGTCGCTAATCTTAACCAATGAAGTATCTCTATTTTCTACACTTAAAGTAGCTTTCTGATGTGACATTCTCGTCCTTTCGAGTAATTGTTGTTTGCTTACAGCTGCTTTGTTATCAGACATGCGGTGTTTTGAGAAATATTATCGCTTTTCCATATTATACACAAATATCTGATGCAATTCGACTTTCAATTTTCTTATATGCTTATTTATTTACGCATTTTTAATTACCTTTACTTATCAAAAATTGTTAATTGTTTGTACGCACTTACACTACGCTTCTTTAAGTTTTATCCCTTATCTCCGTATTATCATAACTGATTGGAATTCTTTTGAATGCGTGTTTAATTACATTTATTATGCTTACTTATAAATACCCGTGCTTCCACTGAAAAATATCGTTATTTGCATTACCTAAATTAACTAAAATTCTACATACCGGGTGTTAAATATTTGTTATCTACCTAATGCTTGAATTACTTATTTCTATGCTAACTATGCGTTTTATTGTTACTATTTACCTCGCTTAAAGCTACTTATACTCTATATACAGGGTGTTGACTGCTTACTATTTACAAACTATCCCAATTACTCAATTCTCTCCTAAATAAATGCAGCTTTCTGCTTCCTATTATGACTTCTGATTACTACATGACCATTGCTATAAAATACACCATTAAACAACCCCTTATCACAGCAATATATATTGCTATGGATTAAAAGGGTTAAATTTGGGGTAAGCAAGCCAATTTTAAACACCCTGCATAGAGAAACGAACAAAAGCTTTCTTGGTAACAAACAAAAACGTCAGTTGTATCGGATGCGGTAAGATATAAACTCCAAGAATTGTTGTTTTAAACAGTCTACAATTAAGAACACCTGCATGTTTAAAAGGTTACCTTCTTCAACATTACCAACATAATAAAGCGGGCTTTATAGAATATATTTTTCAACCGTCAGTTGCTTTGAATAACAAGCTAACAAAGTTTCTTAAAGAGCGGAGGAGATGCACGATCAGTAATATGCTACAGATAGAAACGGATATAAAAGCATTGGCATTCAAAGCGCACGTCCTTATCCACGTGGGGTAATGAAACTCTGTCAGCATTATTGATTTTCTATAACTCAAGTGGGGTTTGGAACGCAACATCAAATATGCATAAGACAGAGATAAAAATATAACAGGGGGAGTTTTATGACGACACAGAACAGTATGATTGGTTGAAACGGGTAGTTTTACAAACGGTTGAATATGCGACAAGTGGAGCGATTTTTCGGGTTATACGGCGCGTCTACGAGGTGAATTTCTGGAAGTTTTAAGTCAGTTATATAAAAATAAATATAAAATAAATAAATAGAACTCGTTGAACACCATACTCATTATTCAAGTTTTCCTGGTTGTTACCATCATAGGATGTTAAACGGTCAAAGTGTACCACTTTCGGTTTACCACGGGGAGATTTTCTGATTCGGTACACTACATCATTAATTCTTTTTAACACTTCGTACGGGCCTTCCCATTGTCTTTGCAATTTTGGCGAAAATCTACGCTTTCTTTGTGGATTGTACAACCACACTAAATCTCCAGGTTGGTTAACCACCTACTTGTGCTCTCGTGTCATATTGTGATTTCATTCGATCGCTTGCTGCCTGGATATTCTTTCGGACGTTTTCGTGAATGCTATTTGATCTTTCACGAAGCTTACTAACGTAATCTGCACCTGCGATCTTTCTTTCAGGTTTAAATCCAAACTGAAGATCACATGGTAGCCGCAATTCACGTTCTAACATCACGCAAGCGGGAGAGTATCCTGTGCTATGATGTATCGGTACGCCAGTAGGAACAAATGTAAATATTGGCCCCAGTCTCGTTGATGTTCAGAGACAACTTTGGCTAGCTCCTTTCCCAACGTTCTGTTCATTCTTTCAACCATTCCATCCGATTGAGGATGAAGTGGCCTGGTTCTAGTCTTCCTAATTCCAAGATGATTGCAGACGTTTTGAAACAACGCTGATTCGAAGTTCCGACTTTGATCGGACTGTAATTCTAACTGAACTTCAAAGCTGCAAAACAACTCCCTCACTAGTACATCTGCAACCGTCTCGACTTTTTGGTTAGGTATATCATACGCCTCCGGCCATTTGGTAAAATAATCCATTGCAACCAAGATGTATTTATTTCCTTTCTCTGATTCAGGAAACGGACCAGCTATATCAATAGCAACGCTCTCGAAAGGATTGCCCACGATATACTGTCTCATTGGGGCTTTCCGTTTTGTAACCGTGCCATTTCCAGTGGCACACAACCCACACTTTCGGCACCACTCCGTCACATCTTTTTTGCAGTTTACCCAATAGAATCTTTCTCTCACTCTTTTGAGAGTTCCTTTCACGCCAAAGTGCCCTCCGGAAATTCCATCGTGCAAGTGCCGCAACACTTCCGACACTCTGCTTCTCGGCACTATCACCTGAAGTCGTCCCTCAGTGCCATCTTCACATTCCAGGCGTCGTTTCAAGATTCTAATTTATCACAAACGAGTTCCACTGTGCCCAGTATGCCTTCAGGCTCCTACTTGAAATACTTATTTCTTCCTAAGCTGGTCGTAGTCCTCTACTTTTCCACTCAATAATACGTCCCAATTTGGCGTCATTCTCCTAGTCTTCTCCTATTCTTTCGGGTTGCCAAGTATCATCGGTTACCGTCATTCTATGAATGACACTTATTTTTTCTTCTATCTTAGAGTAATGATTGCAGTCTATCGGACAAGGTCTCCTTGACAGAGCGTCTGCATTCCGATGGCTAGTTCCTACACGATGTTCTATGTAAAAGTCATATTCCTGCAGCCGCTTTATCCACCTTCCAACTTGCCCTTCAGAATTTCGGAACTGCAGTAACCATTTTAGTGCAGCATGATCTGACCGTAACAGGAATTTACGGCCGTATAAATACGGATTTGACGACGGCCAACAGCTCCCTTCTCGTCACACAATAGTTCTTTTCTGGCCTCGACAACACCTTACTGAAATACCCAATAACTTTTTCTTGTCCGTCTTGCACTTGAGAAAGAATGCTTTCTATACAGCTGTGTTACTGGCATAGGTATCTAACATAAATTTCCCCTCCATCCGTGGATAACTCAAAATTGGGGCTGTAACTAGTAGCCGCTTCAGTTGTTCAAATGCGCTGTGGCAGTCATTATTCCAATTAATTTCTTGTCCATCTTCGGTTAATTTCGTCAACAGTTTGGCAATGTTCGCAAACCCTAGTATAAAACGTTGGTAATATGTACACAATCCTATAAAACTGCGTAGTTGGTGTATATCTGCTGGTGTAGGCCACTCTTGTACCGTTTTTATCTTGTCAGGGTCAGCTCTTATTCCGGTATTTCACCTCTTTTCCAAATAGATGACATTTCTTAGGACTCAAGATAAGGTTTGCCCCACGTAATCATTGGAATATCTGCTCTAGGTTCTTAAGGTGTTCTTCAAAAGACCCGCCTAACACTAACACCTCATCTAGGTACACCAAACATGTCTTCCAGGACAGTCCACGCAGTACTGACTCCATCAAACGTTCAAAAGTAGCAAGGGTATTGCATAATCCAAAGGGCATTACCTTGAACTGCCATAATCCAGTTCCAATTGTAAACGCAGTTTTCTCTTTATCGTTTGGCATCAAGCATACCTGCAAGTATCCACTTTTCAAGTCCAAGGTCGAAAACCATTTAGATCCGGATAGAGTGTCCAAGGTGTCATCAATTTTGGTCAAAAGATAGCTGTCTTTCTTTGTGACATTGTTTAGTCGCCAGTAGTCTACACAAAACCTTGTCGACCCATTCTTTTTCTTGACAAGCACTACCGGGGATGCCCATGGACTATCCGAGGGCCCAATCACTCCCTATTTTCCATATCTGTGATAATTTGCTTGGCTTCCTTACGTTTTGCCAAAGGAAGCCGCCTAGGATGTTGTCATATCGGTTGCGCATCTCCAATATTGATCTTGTGTTGCACAACATTCGTTCTATCTTTCTCACCATCCTTCAGTGCAAACACACCTCGATATCGTCCGATCAGTCCTTTTACGTTACCCAGTTGGTCGCCATTTAATCCTTGACACGAAGGTATCAACATATCCAACAATTTCTGTGAGCTACCGTTGGCTGATTTATCTTTTGTGTGGTCCACACAACGATCATCACAAATCATTCGGACTTGCATCGTCTGGTTACACCTCCCTTGAAATGGAATTTCATCATCATCTATTCGAAGCATATTTTCTTTCATGTTCACATGAAACCCATTTTCTCTCATGAGATCCATTCCCAACATCACTTCTTCTGTAATTGCAGCTACCAATACCCTATGATTAATTAGTTTGTCCCCAATTCCCAACGTTACGGTAGTCTCTCCGTGAGTAGAAATTTTCTCAGCACTTGCCGTTCGAAAACATACAGATACAGGTAGCACTTTTCCACGACCAACCAAATCTGGTCTCACAATAGTCCTTGTCGCTCCTGTATCTACGAGTAATCGGACAACCCTACCATTAATTCTACCATCAATATAGATGCTGTCCAGACTTCCCATCGACGATGCAGCACGGATGATAATCTTCGGGGCACTACGTTGTGCTGTCGACGTTTACCCCCTTACGTCGACTTCATGTTGCTCAACCGGTTGCTTTTTTGGTTGAGTGCAGCGTTTTTGTATATGACCAACTTCGCCGCAGTTCCAGCATCGTAGACCCCATCTCCGCGGTCGTTGTCTTTTGGCGTCGCCGTGGATCAATGTAGTAAGCGTAAGACTACGGATCCCAAGGTCCCGGGTTCAAATCCCGACACGGCCGACTGCTTGAAAAATGACAGGTGAGCATTTTTCACAAATATTACGCCCTCGTTCGGATGAGAGGTTAAATGGAGGTCCCGTGTGTGAGTGTTGTCACGCACGTTAAAGATCCCTACCTTGCCTGGAACGGCAAGGCTTCGGCAAAATTCTAAATTTCCAGGCAACAAAAAACTCGCCTCCTGGCCAATGTAGTACCTTCGAGTGGAGCATTGGAAATGTAAATGAACGGTCGTTGTCTTTCCAGCCTTTCCGCCCTTTGCTATTTAAACACACGGTTGATTATTTTTTCTACGCTGTTCTGCGATTGGCCAGGCTCTTCTAAGGCAGACCAAACTTTGTGACTTACCCTGTGTGATGTCTGCTTAGCTGCTTCAAGTTCAAGCGCAAGAGCCAGTGCGTCATCTATCATTTTTGGCCGCGCTAATCTTAGCGCTTGCTGTATTTCGCTGTCTTTAACGCCATTCACAAATGTCTGAACAGCCAGTTGTTCGAGGAAGCTATCTGGTGCCGTTAGGTATGCCAATCTAACAAATCTGGCAATATCAGTTTCGAATTCTTGCAGGCTTTCATTTGTCTTTTGCGAGCGGTTCTTAACTTGTACATGGTAAATTTGTTGAAGGTGAGCGTCTCCATATCTCATTTCAAGCTTCGATGTTAAGAGGCCGTAATCATTCTACTGGTGATCGAGAATCGTTTGCAAGATGTTAAGGCTTCCTCCCGTAGGGCCACTATTAAGGAGATAGCCTTCTCTTTGTTGCACCAACCGTTGGCTATTGCAGCAGCTTCAAATTGTTTCAAATATGTGGGCCAAAGTGTTTTACCATCGAATGTGGGTGGTCTCACTTTAAATTTTGACGTTATTTACTCGCTTATTTCCATGCTTCTTACTTCTGAGATGTTCTGATTTAGAACTTGGTTTACTAATTCAAGTGGTCGCATTGTTAGTGAAATAATATGTTCTTGCAGCCTCACCACAACTTCCTCCATTTTCACCAAATTACTGTCTAACTTTTGCTCAACTATTCTTACCTGTTCAGTGGCATCTTCTTTCAATGCAATGGAGCTCTCCATTAATCTTTGTTCTAACGTGGCTGTCTTTTCATTCAACTAATCTTCCATTTTCGCAGCGTTTTCACTTAATTTTTTTCCGATTTCTCAGCATTTTTACTTAACTTTTCTTTAAGGGTTGATTCCAGTTCAACTGACCTCACTAAGTTTTCACCAAGTGTCACTTCTAGTATAGCCGACCTGTCTTCCATTTTCTCAGTATGTTCACTAAGTGTCACTTCTAGTTTCGCAGCATTTTCACTTAACTTTTCTTCCATACCAGTTTTAAAATCCTTAAGGAAATTCAGTAAAGTTTCTGCATCCATTTTACTTTGGCTTTTTGTAACAGGCATATACAAACTACTCAAATGTCTTTTGACTTGTGTGTTTTTCTTTTAAATTACACTATCTACACATACAGCGTGACACCAGTGTAGCGGGCTACTATTAACGCGTTTCACTAATTTAAAACAAGTAGTAATAAAAGTCTATATTACTCACTATTCACAAGTCTAATTAACAGTATATGCCTTATTTATAGATGTTTTCAGTCCAATTACAATGAAGCACTATCACACTAATGCTATTTACAAACACTAATACCTTCTTAAACTAAATTCTTAACCATAGGTCTATTAACAACACTAAAACTACTATTTATTCATTACGCTTTTGTCTATTTATGTATTCTACAAGTTGTTGGTACAACAGACACGTTCACATAATACAAATTTATATTTACTAAAAGACTTTCAGAACGTAATGAACAACTAACTATATACGAGATGATTTATATACGACATTCTGATATAGACTAACTCCTACATTAATCACCGATCTTATATATACCCTATAATTAAATAGATGATTCATACTCCGGTATGAAAATATGCTAGAAAATTCTAGGCTTCTGTAGTATATACATTGCTTACGGTGCTTGTGTGTTTGACAGGTTGCCTAGTAGTAGCTTGTAACAAGGCGGCTCCGTGGCGTAGTGATATGTGTGTGACTACTACGCCCAAGGTCCCGGGTTCGAATCCCGACACGGTCCGCTTGAAAAATGTTAGGCGAGCATTTTTCACAAAAATACACCCTCGTTCGGATGAAAGGTAAAATGGAGTTCCCGTGTGTGAGTGTTGTCACGCACGTTAAAGATCCCTACCTTGCTTGGCACAGCAAGGGTTCGGCAAAATTCTAAATTCTCTAGGTAAAAAAAACTCGCTTCCTGGCCAATGTAGTACCTTCGGGTGGAGCATTGGAAAATCACATGTAAGGAGTAGCTCGTAACAATATTATATTCATATTACTTGTGTTTTTTATTTAATAATGGTAACACTACACTGGCGACGAAGTTAAATGAATATACACGGGCAGTAAGTGATTCGAGAGCAAACTAGAGTGCACGTGTATCGATGACACGGGAATATGGCGTGTACAACGACCAGCCAATTTACGTTTAACTCCAAAGAATAAAAATGGGCCGTGTACATAAAACACCTAGAACAATTCTTATTGCACACGCAATAAATGATAATGCACTAAAACGTGCGAATTTGTTGTACAATTTATCGGAGAAAGCACGTGTTGTTGATTAATATGTGTATGTCCGATAAACCGGAAAGTACCAGTTTCACAATAATAATTAAGCATTTAATGGACTATTATGATACGTCAAGTGTAACTTGAGTAGAAAGTGTGAATTTTTACTCGCTAACAAAAGATGAAAATGAATCGGTACAGGAATGGTCAGTATGACTAAAAAGTTTAGTAAAGGGTTGCAAATTTGGCACCGGCCTAGACAGTAAATTAACTGATATTTTCACTACGAAATTCCATGCAGGTAAAATTAAGAAGAATCTAGTGAAAAGGAAAACAACAAAGCAAAAACACCGAATATGAAGTTAAAGAAGTAATAAATCTGATTGACATTGGAATCAATATCTCCAAAATTCGTGAGACATCTAAAGGAAGTGTTGTTATTGGATGCAAAAACCAATCTGATCGTAAATTGATGCAAAATGAGGCTCCCTATCTTAAGAAGCCTAAAATTAGGATTGTTAATATTGACAGTGATGATGTAACCATGGACAGTGACGCTATTACCGAAACAATAACCAAACAAAAGAAGCTACAATTTAAAGAATGCAGTTTTCACCTAAAATTTATAAAGGTTTATGAAAATAAAAATGCAAGAAATTCTAAAGTAATTGTTGAGACAGATGCAGATACACACAATCTTTTGCTGAAGATGGGTAAAGCTGCAATCGGCTGGTCGATGGGAAGTGTTTACAATCATATACATGTTGTACAATGCTTTAGATTCAATCATGTCACTCAAGATTGCAAATCTGAAATTACGTGCTCATTGTACTCTGAAAATTATAATTCCAAAAATTGTACATCTAGCATTCGCAAATGCTCAAACTGCCTATGCTAAATCTAAGCTAAATATGAACATTGACGATAAGCATTTCGCAGTAGACAAAGATTGCCCATGTTACCTACAAGCAATGAAAAAGGAAACTGCAAAGATAGAACACAATTCTCAAATATAGCAATTAATCCACAATAAAGGGCAGTCTTGTCGGCCTCTTCACTTGTGCCTTATAAATATAAGGTCCATTATCCCCTGGTTTGATGAGTTTGTTGCATTCCTTTCATTGCACTGTAACGGGCATTTTTGTAAGTTTAACATTTTACGCTGTTTCCCAATTTATAAATGCATTTCTGCAAATTGCTGTTTCTGTATTTGTATGCAATTTAACTCACGTGTTAATTTTAAAAGATAGATAAATTGAAGATTAATTCTCATTAATAAATAAATTCCAACTTATCGAAAACGATAAACAGCCTGTAATTAATTGTTACATTCACGTTTGAGTTGTTCCTTATGTTATTAGCGAGGTAGATAATGGTCGATAAGCGGTTATAATGGCGAGGAGTTGTAGTTTGCTCTTCGTTCAGATATATTAATGACTTTTGACAGACGATTTTATTTGCTTACGCGTATTTTACTAATTTGTGGTTTTTAGTTGTTTGTCTTGTGAAATAGGAGTCGTGTTTTCTTCTTGCTTGCGATATGTTCTTTAAAAGACAAATACTGCTTTTCTGCTTTTAAAAATAGTGCAAATTAATGCGCTCTTAATTGCCGTATTGTTCCTGAACAAACACGGCATGTTTTGGAGTTCATTTTCTGTTGGAACTAAGAGGAGTAGAGCTGGTTAAACTCGACGCACGTGTGTTTTAAGAACATTTTGTGGTACGGTTTTTTATTGCTTACGCGTGTCTTACTAATTGTTTTTAGTTGTTTTCTTATGAAAGAAAAATTGTATATTAACTGTACAAAAGTGTTTTACGGAACAGATTAGACGAACTTACTTTAGTGATACACGTGCTCTGCTTATTGTGGTTGTTTTGTTTGATGATTTTGTCTTCTGATAGTTAAACGGTGTGTGCGATCTTGTTTCGCGGTTCCTTTGTTATTGTATCAGAATAGTGCCTACTTTTGGGTGATTCCAAATACAGTTGATACTTTAGTTGCTGAATTTGCTAACCCCAACGAATCTAAAATAGAACATTGCCTGCGCAACTTTCGTTATTGGCAAAACATAACAGACTACTGGCTTACAAAGGTAGTGGTTGAAGTTCCTCGCTGCTTTTTGTATGTTTATAAAAATAATATACATAGTTCCTTCGCGTGATAAGGTCCGCTGCTAACCCCAGTGAAATAAGTAGGTGTGATTAAGGTAATTTGTGAGAAGTTCCATCAACACCCTCACAGTCTAGGGTGAAGTGCTTCGTTAGTGCCAGACATCGTGCATCCCACACTTCAATGGCAAGGAAGCGGTACTGAAGGACCTTGTGTAAGTTGAACTATTTCCTATTTGTTGTTACTTTAAATATCTATACGTTGTTTGCAATATTCTTTGTCGTTCTGATACCTTTTTACACAGACTTGCAGGCTATTTTAAAACATAAAAAAGAAAAAAAAAAGAGAACAATCAACAATACTGAATGACTCATAACAATTGTGCTTATCTATTTATCTATTTCTTTGTTAAAATTTTACTGAATTACTTATATCAAATGTGTCTTACTTATTTATTTTTTTTACATTTTGTCTGATTTATGTTTAATTGGTATGTGAGGAAACGTTTCTGCTACTCCCCAATATTACCTCACTTTGTACTAAACATTTTTCTGTATTGCTTTTACTGTGGTTATATTGTATAGTTTATCTAAAAAGTTTCTTTTATTTACATGCTACAAAGTACTGAATAACTTAGACGTTTCATTGCTGTTATGCTTATTCTTTTTTTTTCAGGTTTGCTTAACTAATTAATTTTATTGCAGGTATTATCACTAACTCCTTACAGCCCCGTACGTTTATGTTGGTCTGCTTTCTACAACCCCCCCTACTCTCCGATTGAGCCCGGTCATTTTCTTTTTAATTCTCTTTGATTTTCTTTTTGTTACGCACGGCTACGAGCCAACGTAGTATAACTTTGGCGCCCGAACAGGGACTGCCACGAAATACGTAACGTAACAGCACGACCTGGAGATAATCGGCATTAGTAAAACTTGGCTTTCTCTAGACTTCCCCTCAGGCCTTTAACCAATTAGTGGGTATAACTTAATTAGAGCAGATAGTCCTACTCGCGGTGGTGGCCTATGTTTCTACAGTAGAAGTGACTTACACTTCATTGTGATTAATCTGGATTACATCGAACATTCAATTCTGGATTAGCATTAGGGTAAACAAGTTAAATATTTTCGTTGACATTATCTACAGACCTCCTACTATAAGCTTAGCATGTTTAAGTGATATTAAACTTGTTCTAACTAACCTAACTTGTTCAGCTGAAAATTTAATCCTCTTGGGCGATACTAACATTGATTTAACACGCAATGATTTCAATAGTGTAAAATTAACCACGTTATTCAAAATTTTTAGTCTTGTGCAACATGTGGGAAATCTCACTCGAGTGACTGGTATTTCCGTTACTTTAATTGATATCGTCTGCTCTCTGCCTCAAATTGGAATAACCTCCTGCAAAACCTTGGACGTAAACTTCCTAAGTAATCATAAAGCCGTTCTTTGTGACTTTAATATCAATGTTCAAAATTCATCTACAGTTACCTTCACCTACCGAAACTTTAAGCATTTTGATCTAAATGAATTTGCCCTTGATGCCAACCAAGTTCAGTGGGACCACGTCTAAAATTTGTCCAACATTGATGACAAAGTATTTCATTAAGATGCAGTTACATCTCTCTTCGATTTACATGCTCCACTCCACAGTATACAAATCAGAAAAAATACACCGGCTTACATAACACCCACCATTAAGCTGATGATAGAAACCCGAAATGCGGCATATAAACAATTCCTGAAAGCTAATACCACTGCTAAGTACCTCCACTACAAAGAACTGCGAAACTATATTAACTCTGCGATTAGATACGAGAAAATATCCTACTTAGAAAATCAGTGTAAAATCAATACTCGCAACCCAAAGCGACTTTGGAAAGTCTTTGATAAATGACAAATCCACCCACGAAACAAACCAGAAATTTCAGTTACAATCCAAAACCCCGATGATGTCAATGCATCCTTCACCTCATCAATCCCTCACCTATCTGTTTCACAGGAACTTCTAGACAGCTACTATACACCATTATGTGCTGCTACTGAAAACTGTTTCCTTTCAACACAGTAAGTTGCAGTGATGGTGAAGCATCGATTGGGCGAATAAAATCCAATGCTAATGGTGCAGATGGAATTATTCGTAAAATTCTAACACTAGTTCTGCCTTATGGCAATAAAGTTTTTGACATCTGCCATCATCAAACTTTGGATAACAACTAACCGGTCGCATCTTCTACTCGTCGTAATTTTTCCTATAGCGCCCTTTATCGATATCAAAGTCTTTCACAATAGTTATAAAGTTATGTTTGGAGTTTTCTCCATCCCAACATTGCAAGCACATTTTTTTAAATTTTGAATATGGTATGTCACCGCTTGTATGATCCAGAAAAATATGTCTCAGGTTTGTGTCATCCTGCCGCCATATTGCAATGGCATTAATGTTATCTCTAAGTCTATGTTTTAAAGCGCTGGCATAGGTTTGACACAAGTAAAACAATCTATATACTTATGTCTACCAAATGAGAAAAACTGTGTAATCTTACATTGTTCATTCACTGGTATATCGGTAAACACTACAATCGAATCTGCTTTTGTATTTCCAGGTTCCATCGAATCATTATAATTATCAAACTCGTGGTAACCAATTTCTTCCTTTAAATGTTCGAATATATTTCCTAAAAGTTCATATTTGGGTTGATACAGACTCTTCGAAAACACATAAACATTTTGGAATCTAAGTCCGTTTTCATGTAAAATTAGAGATATTAGAGCGTTCGTTTTCCCGCAGTTGGTTGGTCCAACGAATATAGCTCGTATGTTAGATGGGCACAAAGGTCCGTGTTTACCCATCTTGGCAGCACTGGAAACCAAGTATTCATCAAAGTTCTGTACCGGTATTTTAAGATCTTGCGTCATATCTACCGGAACATTAATCTTTTTTAGGAGATGAAATTTTTCGAGGTGTCTTCATAATGTTCTTCTAGATATCTTATACTTTATACTAGCAGAGCGGGTATCTATAGCCCTCCTGCTAGAGTTTACTTAGTGCCTTTGTCAATAATTCTTTGGTGTACATCTCTCATGAATACAGTTAAGACTAAACCCATATTGAAAAAATACACCTTTTATACTAACCTCCGCGGGTGCGTTTCGGGGTGCGCGGGCCGGGCCGCGGAACGCGTGGCGTCAGATCGTGGACCGCGTGGGGCCGGGTCGTGGACCGCGTAGGGCCGGGGCGTAGGCCTCAAAGGGCGGGGGCGTGGGCCGCGTATGGCCGGGCCGTGGGCCGCGTGGGGCCGGGTCGTGGATTGCATGGAGTCGGGCCGTGGGCCTGGCATGACCTCTAAAAATAATACATTTTAATGTAATTTTATTTTAAAAAAACATACAATACATTATTCAGTTGTGAACAAATCTATTAACAACTTCCATAAACGGACTGTATTCAAACAGAATCGTGTAAAATTAATGCATAACCTTTTATAGTCGATTCTAAATTTCTCGATGTTTCCAATTCCATTCTCATGTCTACCGTTGCATCTTTGATACTTTCAAATTGATGACGGCAGTCGATCACGAAAATCGGTGATTCCTTGAAGTTGTTAAAGTCCATTAAGCATTTATTAGAGCTCTTGCTTGGGTAGTATTTTCCCAAAAAGGTTGCATATGAGATGTATGCTGACAAGTAATCGTTCTGTTCAAAGCCCAGATTTAGTCGATTTTGAGGGAATGCCGAAGTTTAAAAACATCTTAACATTGGTTATATGAACATTGGTGAAACTTGTAGCATTTTCTTCTTTTTTAACATATTTCTCGTTTTGAAGTGCTAACAACATCCGTCGAGCTTTTTTCGTTTCATTCGACACTTTAATTCTCCATACCTGCGACTTTGATTGAGTCAGTGACGGTAACTCGTGTAGATCCCACTTTCTGAACACGGCGATTATACTCGATTGATTTTGCATCTCAGATAGCAACGAAGCCTTAGCAGGGTCGCCTAATATAATATGCGGTACCTCCCAGGAGATGCGTTGTATGGTGAAGGTTACAGTATTTCCGATCGACTTGTATCGTCGGACTTGGATATAATTAAAATTAGTTCTTGAGGCATATTTACAATAGCTTTCTTGTAATCTTCGAAACAACCAAAAATAGTTTTAAGTGGTATTGCACAACTAAAACGGCCATCTTGGAATATAGTTTCGGTTTTCCAACTGGTGTGTTCAACGGACTCTGTTTCTGATCTTTCCATTGATACTAAACCTTTAATGGTTCGAGTAATCCCAGGATTTCGACATACGTCGACTATTTGATTATTTCCCAATTTTTATTGTATCTCCTAAAAGAAAAAATACGGTGCATTGCTAGTAAACTCGTATGATTTCGGATCTGCTGCTTTCGTCGGATCTGTAGGTTTGTATGGTTCTGCAGACTTGTAGACTACTTTAATAAATATAAAACTTTCATGCGGAAACTTAATGTTGTCGCTACGCTGGATTTCTATAGAAATCCGGTCATTGTTTTGTGGATTTAAAGTAAATGGAAGGTTTGTATAATAATCTTCCTTTATTATTGTTTCATCCAATTTATAACTTCCAAACACATCCAACTTAGGTACATCATGGTAGCTAAGTCTTCCAAGTCTAAATCTTTCCTCGCCGTGGTCGTCTAGTCTACGTTTATTCCTGCCAGCCATTCTTTATAACTTTCAACCCCAAGGATTTCAAAAAACGTACTTCTTCAACTGTGAGTTTCTTGACATCTTTACACTTTGACGTCGGAGTTTCTTCTTATCGTTGTGGTGCTTCGTTGCGGGTTTTATATACAAAATCAATGGGCATTTCCTTAGATGTTTTTTATTTCCATTCTAACACAGGTATATGTTTACGGTGAAAAGTTTACAGACTTTTCTAAATGATCGACAAATCTGATTGTGATGTTATCGATTTCTGATACACTTAACGGGTAATATATGATATGGTTAGACTCCTTCTCCAGATTACATCTAGGTGGTACAGACAAGCTGAATTCGAATATACTGTGCGTCAAAAAGTTATTCCTAAATGAGCCTGTGGTGATATTGGTTTCCACGAATATGTTTGAGACCGATATTATGTTGACTTGCTGGTCTGCGATGTGCAAGACGTTTTCAGAAAGTTTGCGATTGGTAAAACCCAAAATGCTTCCAATACTGTTTTCACGATTTGTTCCAAAATCGATCGGTATGCTGCTTCGTATCAAGCACTTGAGCGTGTTATCGTTCACACCTAGTTTAAAAGATTTATTAATATTCTCGTTGATGTCTGGAGTATTACTGAGCCATTGCTTGAACGCATTCTGTATATATGCGATTATTTCTTCCAATTCGTAGAAACCGGGTTCGATGATTATCTCATGCTGCTTCAAAGCATATTCGTTGTCTTGCTTTAATTTGATTGGCGGGTAAATGGTCCCCGTTGATATGGCGTTACCGTACCCTAACACGCTTACAGTTTTAGCCATTTTCGCTAAGAAACTTTAACATCAAATGTCCGCAGTTGTAGTATTGTAAGTCTGCTCAAGTGTAATCGTAAATTTTGCAACCTCAAGAATAATTCTCCACTTCCTCCGGTGGTCTGAGGTCTCCGAACGAATCGTAGTATAACACGATATTTCCAATTTTGCGGTACCCCACCCAATGAGCACCTGGTCCTTTAGTCGTGTCCAAATTAATCACACCCGATTCGTTGACGTGCTGTTTAATGTTCTTCAACTGATCTCTAGAGAAGATAGTGCGAAAATGAGAAATGGTAGATACGAATTTTCTTATATCCACATCGTCGAGAGCTCTTTGAGGTAACTTGTTTAGTTTTTTGACTTTTTCATTTTTAGCAAATCGCCTTTTTTACCACGTGCCTGTTTATACGGTTTTAAGAACAACGCTGCACCTTCCTTGTAGGGCCTCAGAAATAGTCCATTTCCTTTTTTTCCGACTGCGATGGCTTCCAGGGATCTGTTATGGCGTTCGGTTTCTTTTAACTACTCGTTAACTGCTCTAGCATCGTTTATAGCTTTAGCAACTTCAGCAGCTCCACCTGTTAGGGCTCGGAGAGCACTATGTCCGGCAAATATAGGAATCATAAGTAGAATGTCTATCTTTTTCTGTGCAGGTATAATTCGTGGGACTTTAATCTTCTTTTCACCTCCTTCGCCTTTAACGATTTTTTTACCCACATGAATCCCTACTGCGAGCAACTTTTTCAAATTGTCTGAACCAACTGGATCGATTGCATGTTGTATTTTCTTTAAAATTCTCCTTCGAAACATGTTTCTTTCTTCTTCAGCCCCATGCCCATTTCTCTTTTTGCTTTCATTGCATTAATCACAAACCAAGCTGCAGCCTTTTCGCCAAACTTTGCGTCTTTAAATTTTACACTTTTCTAGGCTCCTTCTTCTAAAGCTTTATCTGCTCGATATCTGGTTGGGAGATCGTCAGGATACTTGGAGTATGCAATGTCGTGATACTTGCACAAGCGATCCAACTCATTTATTCCAGGATCACCTCGAGCCAACCTCTCCTGTAATCTAGTTCCAGGATCGCAGTACATAATGTGGGATGTGGAGCTTGAATAGAGGATTATTTATTGCCTTATTGACTAATCCTCTACCGGCGTCACTATCATAATATATACAATTGTTATCAAATTATATTAAAACACGGTGTCTACAGAGTATAGTCTTTTGTATAACAAAACCTTCTTCTTGCATATAACCCAGTGAGATTTGGGTATGCAGGGAAACTTTCCATTATTATATCACTTTCATTGTACTGGGAATAATAACTATCATCTTCTTCTTCGCCGTTATTTTCGTTTAAAAAATTCCAGTTCTGAAAAGAGTCAACGAACTCTTTTACGTGCAGTACATCTTTAACGACTTTATCGGAGAATTTAGTGAGAATTTTTAGCATGTTCAATGGATTTAAATTATTCGGATTAGTAAATAAGCCATTTGTGACTATCAGCTCTATTTGCAATAATATGTTTGTCATCATCACTTAGAGCTTTAAAAGACTCCCCTTTATTTAATAGCAAATCAACCATATCGTTGATTAAACCATTGTAATAGTACGAAAAGTCTTGGCTATTTATTTGCTCAAATTTGAAATTGATTAATTGTTGCAAACGATGTAATTCCAAGCATTCTTCTTGACTTAGAACGATTTTCTTATCGTTTTTTCCTATACCAACACATCAGGTAGGCCGCTTCAAACACAAACAGTGACACATCAAAGGTTGCACATTGTATAATAGGCAGTTCGCTTCCTTTTCTGTTTTCTTGACTACAGAATTTTCGTATATTTAATTCGGTTCTTAAGTTGCAAAAATTACTCCATTCATGTGTATCTAGAGTTATACTTTCGCCAGGTTAGACCTTTATAAACGAGTCTTAATATTGGTATTATTCCAACGTCTTGTATGGAAAAACCCATTTCGACATTGTATAAATCACTTAATGCATAAACGGTTTTCGATATAAATTAATCTATTTCGTACTGGCTGGGAGACTAGTCGTTTATAACTACTTAAGTAAAGCTGAAATCAGACAACCACGTCGTGGTATTTATAACAGTTGCATCGAAACTACGCATGCGTAATTCAATCTTTAGCCTTGTTACACGATGACCTTATCTCGCAAATATTTAAGAAATTTCCATACACGTATCGACAGGAAAGAATTTGGTGGAAAATTCTAGAACTGGATGAGTCATAGTACAAAGTCTAATTCTTGTCTTTCTGGAACATTTTAGAACTTGATTAGTCATACATAGCGTACTCCCCTCTTCTAATGGACTCGCCCGCGAGTACTAAAACTATGCGTGCGTAATGCAATCTTTAACCTGTGTTAGTAGTACTCCCGTTTCTTACGTTATCATTTCGATATTATTAACGCTCGTGTTTTTTTTTACAGTAAAATATGAGTGCATTAATCAAGTGCAATATATGGGATAAAGCCTATTCCCGCAAGGATAACCTTAAACGCCATCAAATGGAACTACATGGTGCAATGGAACAGTCTACATCAGGGTTCAAACGTTTTGCTCCGTCAGCTTCCGAGGAACTCGTTCCCAAGCTACCACGTGTTGTACACCAGGATTCGACAAGTGATGTGTTCGCCGTAGAAGATGGTAAAAATTTTGCTAAATATTTAACTAGCAACGCAGCCAAAACCACCTCAACATCAGGCATTTTTGTTTGTGATTTATGCAATGCTTTTTTTGCTAGCAAAGATATTCTCAAGCGTCATCGGGATACTAAACATTGCAATATAACTGGTCTCAATTGTAATATTTGCTATGCTAGCTTTGCAAGGAAACACTCATTGAAGCACCATTAAGAAAAGTTTCATGGCCCTTCAAAATCAACCGCATCGATAATACCTGTATCAGGACCAAGAGTCGACCAAAAAGAAATACATTCCACTGTTTCTCCATTTGTTAAACCACTCCAAACCGTTAATAAATCTAGAAAATGTTCTGTATGTGATGTAGACATACCGAAAATTGTGTACCGAGCCCATTTGCGATCAAACAATCACAAGCTGCAGCTGCTCGTGCTACGGAACAAGAAACTGCTGTGGAAATCATTACTTCGCAACCGCATAATCACACTACGCATTAAAAATAATAACAAAATTTCTGGTATTGTCGAATTCTTGAAATCAGTAAAAGATATATTCCTAAAAAGAGTTGCAGATCAGCTAGAAATACATAAAACTATTAAAATTAATTTAGAACTTTAGGTAATTACCTAAAAATGACGGATTTAGAGAATAGACGCGGTATAAAATCGTTTAACACAAAGAATCAAGTGGTTACTCAATCAACAAATTTGGATAAAATGAAAAAACCCTTACCACAAAAAATATTTAAAATACCAGATACGTATTTCGACCACTATGTGGTAAGGGTTTTTTCATTTTATCCAAATTTTATTCCTGGAAGCCATCGCAGTCGGAAGAAAAGGAAATGGAGTATTTCTGAGGCCCTATAAGGAAGGTGCAGCGTTGTTCTTGAAACCGTATAAATAGGGACGTGGTAAAAAAGGCGATTTGCTAAAAATGAAAAAGTCAAAAAACTAAGCAAGTTACCTCAAAGAGCTCTCGACGATGTGGATATAAGAAAATTCGTATCTACCATTTCTCATTTTCGCACTATCTTCTCTAGAGATCAGTTGAAGAACATTAAACAGCACGTCAACGAATCGGGTGTGATTAATTTGGATACGACTAAAGGACCAGGTACTCATTGGGTGGGGTACCGCAAAATTGGAAATATCGTGTTATACTACGATTCGTTCGGAGACCTAAGACCACCGGAGAAAGTGGAGAATTATTTTCGAGGTTGCAAAATTTACGATAACACTTGAGCAGACTTACAATACTTACAACTGCGGACATTTGATGTTAAAGTTTCTTAGCGAAAATGGCTAAAACTGTAAGCGTGTTAGGGTACGGTAACGGCATATCAACGGGGACCATTTACCCGCCAATCAAATTAAAGCAAGACAACGAATATTCTTTGGAGCAGCATGAGATAATCATCGAACCCGGTTTCTACGAATTGGAAGAAATAAACGCATATATACAGAATGCGTTCAAGCAATGGCTCAGTAATACTCCAGACATCAACGAGAATATTGATAAATTTTTTAAACTAGGTGTGAACAATAACACGCTCAAGTGCTCGATACGAAGCAGCATACCGATCGATTTTGGAACAAATCGTGAAAACAGTATTGGAAGCATTTTGGGTTTTACCAATCGCAAACTTTCTGAAAACGTCTTGCACATCGCAGACCAGCAAGTCAACATAATATCGGTCTCAAACATATTCGTGGAAACCAATATCACCACAGGCTCATTAAGGAATAACTTTTTGACGCACAGTATATTCGAATTCAGCTTGTCTGTACCAGCTAGGTGTAATCTTGGGAAGGAGTCTAACCATATCATATATTACCCGTTAAGTGTATCAGAAATCGATAACATCACAATCAGATTTGTCGATCATTTAGAAAAGTCAGTAAATTTTTCACCGGAAACATATACCTGTGTTAGAATGGAAATAAAAAAGCATCTAAGGAAATGCCTATTGATTTTGTATATAAAACCCGCAACATAGCACCACAACGATCAGAAGAAACTTCGACGTCAAAGTGTAAAGATGTCAAGAAACTCACAGTTGAAGAAGTACGTTTTTTGAAATCCTTGGGGTTGAAAGTTATAAAGAATGGCTGGCAGGAATAAACGTAGACTAGACGACCACGGCGAGGGAAGATTTAGACTTGGAAGACTTAGCTACGATGATGTACCTAAGTTGGATGTGTTTGGAAGTTATAAATTGGATGAAACAATAATGAAGGAAGATTATTATACAAACCTTCCATTTACTTTAAATCCATAAAACAACGATCGGATTTCTATAGAAATCCAGAGTAGCGACAACATTACGTTTCCGCATGAAAGTTTTATATTTATTAAAGTAGTCTGCAGAACCATACAAGCCTACAGATCCGACGAAAGCAGCAGATCCGAAATCATACGAGTTTACTAGCAATGCACCGTATTTTTTCTTTTAAGAGATACAATACAAATTGGGAAATAATCAAATAGTCGACGTATGTCGAAATCCTGGGATTACTCGAACCATTAAAGGTTTAGTATCAATGGAAAGATCAGAAACACAGTCCGTTGAACACACCGGTTGGAAAGCCGAAACTATATTCCAAGATGGCCGTTTTAGTTGTGCAATACCACTTAAAACTATTTTTGGTTGTTTCGAAGATTACAAGAAAGCTATTGTAAATATGCCTCAAGAACTAATTTTAATTATATCCAAGTCCGACGTTACAAGTCGATCGGAAATACTGTAACCTTCACCATACAACGCATCTCCTGGGAGGTACCACATATTATATTAAGCGACCTTGCTAAGGCTTCGTTGCTATCTGAGATGCAAAATCAATCGAGTATAATCGCCGTGTTCAGAAAGTGGGATCTACACGAGTTACCGTCACTGACTCAATCAAAGTCGCAGGTATGGAGAATTAAAGTGTCGAATGAAACGGAAAAAGCTCGACGGATATTGTTAGCACTCAAAATGAGAAATATGTTAAAAAAGAAGAAAATGCTACAAGTTTCACCAATGTTCATATAACCAATGTTAAGATGTTTTTAAACTCTCCGGCATTCCCTCAAAATCGACTAAATCTGGACTTTGAACAGAACGATTACTTGTCAGCATACATCTCATATGCAACCTTTTTGGGAAGATACTACCCAAGCAAAAGCTCTAATAAATGCTTAATGGACAACTTCAAGGAATCACCCATTTTCGTGATCGACTGCCGTCATCAATTTGAAAGTATCAAAGATGCAACGGTAGACGTGAGAATGGAATTGGAAGCATCGAGAAATTTAGAATCGACTATAAAAGGTTATGCATTAATTTTACACGATTCTGTTTGAATACAGTTCGTTTATGGAAGTTGTTAATAGATTTGTTCACAACTGAATAATGTATTGTATGTTTTTTTAAAATAAAGTTACATTAAAATGTATTATTTTTAGAGGTCATGCCAGGCCCACGGCCCGACTCCATGCAATCCACGACCCGGCCCCACGCGGCCCACGGCCCGGCCATACGCGGCCCACGCCCCCGCCCTTTCAGGCCTACGCCCCGGCCCTACGCGGCCCACGACCCGGCCCCACGCGGTCCACGATCTGACGCCACGCGTTCCGCGGCCCGGCCCGCGCACCCCGAAACGCACCCGCGGAGGTTAGTATAAAAGGCGTATGTTTTTAATATGGGTTTAGTCTTAACTGTATTCATGAGAGATGTACACCAAAGAATTATTGACAAAGGCACTAAGTAAACTCTAGCAGGGGGGCTATAGATACCCGATCTGCTATTATAAAGTATAAGATACCTAGAAGAACATTACGAAGACATCTCGAAAAATTTCATCTCCTAAGAAAGATTAATGTTCCGGTAAATATGACGCAAGATCTTAAAATACCGGTACAGAACTTTGATGAATACTTGGTTCCCAGTGCTGCCAAGATGGGTAAACACGGACCTTTGTGCCCATCTAACATACGAGCTATATTCGTTGGACCATCCAATTGCGGGAAAACGAACGCTCTAATATCTCTAATTTTACATGAAAACGGACTTAGATTCCAAAATGTCTATGTGGTCATCATCAGTAGGAAATCTGTAATTAAATAATAATTAGCTGTTGTTCTGGTATACTTCAGAGGATATTCTTCTCACTTAGGCTGAAGTGAACCTTCCCAACCTACAATTTACTATATTGTTGCATTAAACACTATCGAGGATATTCTCCTCACCCGTAGGCTGGTGTTCTCAACAACAAACAAGTGAATTGTGACATTAAACTTAAATCTACTTAATTTATACTAATTCTAAATCTACTGAAGCGGAACCAATTTAATCTTGCTTTCTCATTGGTTGTTGACCAATAGGGAAAGCAAAGCAGATGGCTCTATTGGCCCTTTATCGGTGTTTAAGAGGGGTCCTTTATGTTTAACAATTTTAATTGATTCATAGGCATTTAAGGAGGAAAACGTTGGTACCGCTTTTAACAATTTAACATTTTCTAGTTTAACGGAGTGGCTGGTTTCAAATATATGTTTGGCGACCTGAAACCTCTCATATTTACCATATTTGAAGTGAGCAATGTGTTCTTTAAATCTTGTTGTTATATTCCTCTTGGTCTGACCAATATATTTTTGAAAACACCCTGGCCCTGCACAACTAATTTCATAAATCTCCGACTTTTGCAATTTTTTCACCTTGTTTTTGGATTACCTAGCAAATCTTTAATATTATTAGTATTAGTGAAAGCAATTTTGAAATTACACTGTTTGAATATTTTATCAAGACCCTTTGTGGTTTTGTGAAATGGAAGTTTAACATATTTAACATTATCGTTAGAGGTGGTCGATTGCAAAGTCGTTGTTTTACGGATGTTGATTTTATTTTTACACTTTCTAAAAATATTATCTATAATATCAGAAGAGAAACCATTGTAATTCGCTATTTGTTTAATAAGAGCAAATACCTTATTAAATCTGTTTTTATTTAAAGGGAAATTCAATAATCTATTAATTAAAAAGTTAAATGAAGCCATCTTATGTTGTATGCTATGATTAGAGGAAGACAAAATAAAGCGATTTACATTGGTTTCTTTTCTATAAATGTCAAATTTTAATTTATTACCATTTCTAATTACTAATGTATCTAAAAAGGGTAATTGTGCATTATTCTCTAGTTCATACGTAAATTTTATGTTTTGAAATTTTGAATTCATTTCTTTAAGTAAATCATCAACATTTGATTTAGAAGTGTCAAAAACTGCAAAAATATCATCCACGTACCTTAAACCATATTCTTGGGAAGTAGCTGGAGTTTTCTTTTAACTCGGTCTCAAAGCGAGACATAAATAAATTTGCTATGAAAGGTGATAGGCTATTTCCCATTGCTGTGCCTTCATGTTGTTCGTACAACTTGTCGTTGAATTGAAAACAGTTCTGGGACATGCAATGCGAAACAAGCTTGATATAATAGTCCTTAACTTTATCATCATCAATATCAATATCTATAAGAACATCCTTTAAATATGTTAAAGTACGTGGTATTGGAACACTAGGGAATAATGAACTGACATCAAATGAAATTAAGATTTCGTTCTCTTCTAATGTGATATTTTAATTTTATTAATAAACTCTAAAGAGTTTTGTACAGACAAACTATTAAACTTTAAATTCTTAAATTCATTTGACAGCCATCGTGATAAATAGTAAGTCGGTGAGTTGATACCTGAAACTATTGGTCTCATCGATTTATTATTTTTGTGAATTTTTGGTAAACAGTAAAGTTTTGGCATTTCAGGATTTGAAATTGTCAATTTTAATTTTAGTGTGGGCGAAATTAGGTTTGAACATTTTTCAAAACTGACTCTGTTGGTTTATTCATTTTATTTAAAGCAACCTCATTTTTACGTTTTTTTACTATTGGTCTGTAAGGACCCTCAGACAGCAAAGTTTCTACTCTATCAACATAGTCTAGTTTATCCAAAATAACCAACCTATTCCCCTTGTCAGCCTTTATATAATAACAATCCTTTTGTCGTAAATCTTTAATAATCAGATGATCTTTCCTTGCTTGTTCTGAGGCATTCCTTGCGCAAGTGCGTAAGTTGTCCGAAAGTTGAATTTTGCATGCGTTTCTAATAAAGTTTTTTGAATTGTCATCTAATTTTGAAATGGATTTTTCGATTCCAGTAATAATGTCTTCCAAAGGAGTTTTCAAATGATCTACTTCAAATTTTAGGCCGCGATCAAGGAAAGTCAACTCTTCATTATTAAAGATTTTCGACGATTCGTTAACAACTATTGACTCTAACGGAGGTGAAGTAATTTCCAGTTTTTTAGGGGGTACATTGACATTGTGTTTCTTTAAAAGAATCTTCAACTTAGTGTTTTGATTATTAATTTTGTCTAACAATTTATGATTGTTGACTTTAAAAACAAATTTCTGGAAATTACTCCATTCTTGAAAATCACGATAATTTTTGTGAAATAATTATTGCAAAAACCGACGAATTTCAAGAACGAAATAGTGGATGGACTTTAGATAAGGTTCTATATTTAAAAGTAAACATTAATAAATAACTCCTCTCTGCGGTTCGTCTTATATACAACTTCCAAAATGGGTAGTAAATAAAAAAGCTGTAATTAACATACGTAATACCGATAATGCTTGCTTTGCATGGGCTACAGTAGCAGCGTTGCATCCATTATCTCATGGTAAACATCTTTATCGATCGTCATCAAATTCCCACTGCAGCGCTGTTTTGAACTTTAACGGCATAGATTTTCCCATGAAGATTACCGATATTAATAAATTTGAAGAGCTAAATGATATAAGTATTAATGTTTTTGGAATAGAAGACAAATCAATAGTTGGCCCCTTACATTTTACTCAAAGAAAAAGAGAACGCCATATGAATCTGTTATATCTTCAACATAGAAGTAAATCTCATTACTGTTTGATTAAGGACCTGGGAAGATTGGTAGGCAAACAGCTATCTCAAAAAAAGACATACAAGTGGATTTGCGAACACCAACTTAAAAAACATACCGAACACGATTGCAACCACATGTAACTAGTATGCCAAACGCTACGAATAACATATTAGAGTTCAAGAACGTTCACGAACAACTTAAAGTGCCGTTTGTAATATATGCAGATTTTGAGTCAGCGCTTAAACCTATTAGTTCGGCCGTACCAGAAACAACAACCTCTTTTTCCCATAATGTCCAGATGCACGATCCTTACAGTTTTGCATACTTCATTAAATGTTCATATGACGATAAACTGAATAAGTTTGAACTATAGAGAGGGCCAAATGCAGCTAAGGTTTTTATGGAAAAGATAAAAGAAGACGCTCGCAGACTTGGAAAAATTTTGGTTACAAACACTCTCATGATACCCTTGGATACCTTGGATAAAATATTGTTTTATGATGCTACTGAATGCGGAATTTGTAACAAACCCCTCGGTCCGGAAAGAGTACGTGATCATTGTCACTTGACTGGGACGTTTAGATTTAAGGCTCATGCGGAATGTAATGTTAAATATAAGGTAGCAAAATTCATTCCTGTTGTTCTCCATAATTTCAGCGCTTATGATTCGCGTTTTATTGTTAGAAAGCTTGATTGCGATACTGAAAGCGTTTGGTTGTTTCCAATAATAAGCAAAAATTTATTTCATTTACGTACAAATTTTCAGATTTCTCCTAACATTGGTCTTCCATATACAGGTGACCTCCCACTTAAAAAAATACCCTATATATAATATATGATTCTTATTCAGTTTTTACGCTGATTACGAATATGCTATACACTATCCGATATCTCATTTACTTTTCGAGTTATTCGACTTAAAAATCGAAATTTTACAACCAACGAAAGTTTTTGTTAATAAAAATAATTATGACTTAAATTTAATTTTTATTGTAAATATGAACTATATTTTATTATAGAATATTTCTAAGTTTGGTTGTGAACCGTACATGCGGCACAATTTTTTTTTTGTTTGCTATTTCAGTAGTAAAACCACTAATAAATTATGAAATTTCCTCAAATTTTGAGTGAATTGATTATCTAGTTATTATATTTATTATACCTTTAAGTCTAAAGAGACCGCACGCGCCATTATTTACTGCATTAACATTATTTATGCTTTCTATAACTGAAAAGTGAAGGAACTGATATTTTAGTTTTTGCGATACACCTAAACCATCATGTAAACTACTAATTTTCGAAATGTTTATGCTTAGTTTGTCTTTTGAACCACTTTGTACCTACGGCCATCAGGTATAGTTTACAACAATCTTTTCTAATTAATTAAATATATTAAAATTTGTATTTACTCTACAGAACCCGTCAAAGTATAAGCATAAATCTGGAGCGGAAAAACGTGCGATAACTGATAAAAACCAACGGACAGCTATAGCAAAAAAATTTAGAAAACTGTCAGATTTTTTTTGAGATACGTCTTCAAACAAAGTAGTGTAAGTTCTAACCAAAGTTTAGAAATGAAGTCTTTGTACAAAATGCCATTTTGTAAACAGGTTGCTACTGCTACTTCAGAATCAATTGCTCAACAAACTACCTCCACAGGAATGGACTCTAAACGAATAGACACCAAGAAATTAGACCATAATGAAAATGAGATCATCACCATAAAAGCTTCTGTGACTGGTGAATACCTTTCTGATTTAGGTTTATACACAGGAAAGGAACTTACTTCAAATGAAAAATTGTTAATTGTAAAATTTGGTGCGTGTCAACCACAAGGAATGAATTAAGCAAAGACCAATGGACAAGTATTTCGATTTAAAGAACAATTTGGGCGAAAAAAGTGCAAAATGATAGGTTTTTTACTCCCCGCTTTTAGATGCCGCTTATTGTCATACCTGTTGGTTGTTTGTGAAAATAAGATATTTATTTGGAAAGATTGGCAGCATCTATCCGATAGAATAGAGGAGCACACTCCAATTAGATCTCATATTTCGGATTATTCCGGAATGTGGACATATCTAAAAGAAAAATCTGTAGACTTTTCATTGAAAAAATAATTGAATGAAGAACAGAAAAGAACAGATCAGAAGATATTTTAAACTTACAATTCGACCTAATTAGGGCAATTACATCGGCAGCGCTGCCACTAAGAGTTCACTCTAGTGATATAACTTGAAGAGACTAAAGTGTACTTAACATTCATAAAATTTTTATATAATTATTTACCACAGATACGGTTGCACATTGAATTGAATAAAAAAATTAAATACTTGAGTTCGACAATCGTGGAGGAGCAAGTTAAGCTTTTGACCGATTCAATTAGAAATTCCCTTCTCATTGAAATAAAAAAGCAGTGTTTTGGACGGTTATTGTCGACAGTACAACGTACATTTCAAAACTGATCAAAACGCTTTGGTGATCTGGATTTGGACCTTTCAGGAAGTAATGGTGTTTTGGTAAAGAAAATTTGTTGGAATTTTTGAGCACAGGAAATCGCACAGCGGCAGGATACGTCGAAGGTTTGATGGACGCATTTAAACGATATGATGTGTATACAAAAATTTTGGTTGGACAAGACTACGATGGAGCAAGTGTAATTGAGTAGAGCAGAGAACGGTGTTCACGTCCTACTTTGTAAAGCAGTTACTAATGTTCCTAATAAAAATCACGACTTTTTGGACCATGTTCGTTGTTCATCACATCAACTCAATCTTGTGAAACGTTCTAATTTTTTGAAACCCAAACATTTTATAGAATTATGAATAAGCTACAACTTCTGTATCCATCTTGTATAGTAATATTATTCTATTTGTTTAAAAATGGAACCAAACACATTTAGTCAGTATTTTAATTCTCGTTAGCGTATATAAAAACACATCTAACGGAATTCAAAATAAATCGATTTACGTGGTTGAATATAATTCTATCGTATCTTCTGTTTACGACCAAATCATGCGCACAGCTACGAGTTCTGCAACAGGCTACTTCGACCCCTCCCGTACATTAGCTGATAGAACTCCATGGAGTTAAGATGGAAAGTCTTAAATATCGGAGATCTTGCGTCGCACTTGATACACCTTAGCCTTTCAGCACCTACCGCGATCTGGTCGATTCAACAATGCGCACCAAAGATATAACAAAGATAAAATAGAAAAAACAAAAAGTCTAACAACAAATTTATAACATGATTTAACAATTACTTTAGAATTAAAATTAACAAAAAAAAACTTAAATTCTGATTTTGCTTCATGTAAAATTCCCATAATTACGTAAATGTAATGAGTTCGTTCGTTGAGTATTAAGTTGGAGATACAACATCTAAAACGTCGTGTAGACCATTAATAAAAATTAAACTAGAAATAATTCCAGTTACCCTCAAAGACCTCCTGTTGTTTGGTCAACTACTATCTGGGGTAAACCAGTTTTCTTTTTAGGAATTTTATCAACCATCTTGCTGTTTGTGTTGCAAAGCCGTTTTGCTGTTGGATGTTATTGGTAATTTTGAAAGTGACTTTTGCTTTAAGCCGGTAAGTCTACTTTTTATTGAGTGACAAGCGTTTGTTTGTTTTCCGTATTGGAAAGTTTTAAATTACTCATCTCTTATGGAATTTTGAATTGTTGAACACGTTTAGTTGTTACTTGGATCTTGATATAAATTTAAATGCTAATTTTTTCTGGAAATTGAAGTTTAAGGCGAATATGTTATTTATTACTTGTTTTCCGAAATACAATTAGTTATTTTTGAACAAGAATTATAAATGTAACTGGTTAATTATGTATTTAATCAATCGAATTTTACGACGTTGATCTAGATAAGAAAACTAATTTTTATAGCCATATTTTAACAGAACATTGCTTCAGATGATGACGATGCAAGCACGTCCCCCCTCAACAACCGCCAACTAGTAGGCAGGGTGCGGGATCGATCGAATGAGGGTCGAAGTGTGTTAGAAGGAGCAGAGTGAGGGGATGGATCAAGTGAGGATCGAAGTGTGCTAGAAGAAAAGACTAATAAACGTTATGAATAGTTCAAACGAGTCATGTGGATCGTTATAAGGCACGTCCCCCTCAACAACCGCCAACTAGTAGACAGGGTGAGGGGATCGATCAAGTGAGGATTAAAGTGTGCTTGAAGGAGCAGGGTGGGGGGATCGATCAAGTGAGGATCGAAGTGTGCTAAAAGGAAAGGCTAATAAACGTAATGAATAGTTTAAACGAATCATGAGGATCGTCATAAAGCACGTCCCCCTCAACAACTAGTAGGCAGGGTAGGGGATCGATCGAGTGAGGATCGAAGTGTGCTAGAAGGAGCAGGATGGAGGGATCGATCAAGTGAGGATCGAAGTGTGATAAAAGGAAACGCTAATAAACGTAATGAATAATTCAAATGAGTCATGGGGATCGTCATAAGGCACGTCCCCCTCAACAACCGCCAACTAGTAGACAGGGTGGGGGTTCGATCGAGTGAGGATCGAAGTGTGCTAGAAGGAGCAGGATAGGGGGATCGATCAAGTGAGGATCGAAGTGTGCTAGAAGGAAAGGCTAATAAACGTAGTGAATAATTCAAATGAGTGATAAAAATCGTCATAAGGCACGTCCCCCTCAAAAATCGCCAACTAGTAGACAAGGTGTGGGAATCGATCGAGTGAGGATCCAAATGTGCTAGAAAGAGCAGGATGGGCAATCGATCAAGTAAGGATCGAAGTGTGTAGGACGAAAAGGCTAATAAACGTAATGAATAGTTCAAACGAGTCATGAGGTTCGTCATAAGGCACGTGCCCCTCAACAACCGCGAACTAGTAGGCAGGGTGGGGAATCGATCGAGTGACGATCGAAGTGTGCTAGAAGGAGCAGGGTGGGGGGATCGATGAAGTGAGGATCGAAGTGTGCTAGAAGGAAAGACTACTAAATGTATTGAATAGTTCAAATAAGTCGTGAGGATCGTCATATGGCCCGTCTCTCTCAACAACCGCTAACTAGTAGGCAGGGTGGGGGGATCGATCGAATGACGATCAAAGTGTGCTAGAAGGGGCAGGGTGGGGTATCGATCAAGTGAGGATCGAAGTGTGCTAGAAGGAAATGTTAATAAACGTAATGAAGAATTCAAATGAGTCATAAGGATCGTCAAAAGCCGAGTGAGGATCGAAGTGTGCTAGAAGGAGCAGGGTGGGGGTATCGATTTAGTGAGGATCGAAGTGTGCTAGAAGGAAAAGCTAATAAACGTAATGAATAGTTCAAACGAGTCATGAGAATCGTCATAAGGTATGTCCCCCTCAACAACCGCCAACTAGTAGGCAGGGTGGGTGGATCGATTGAGTGACGATCGAAATGTGCTAGACGGAGCAGGGTGGAGGGGATCGATTAAGTGAGAATCGAAGTGTGCTAGAAAGAAAGGCTAATAAACGTAGTGAATAATTCAAATGAGTCATAAGGATCGTTATAAGGCACGTCCCTCTCAACAATCGCCAACTAGTAGGCAGGGTGTGGGGATCGATCGAGTGAGGATCGAAGTGTGCTAGAAAGAGCAGGATGGGGGATCGATCAAGTGAGGATCGAAGTGTGTTAGACGAAAAGGCTAATAAACGTAATGAATAGTTCAAACGAGTCATGAGGTTCGTCATAAGGCACGTGCCCCTCAACAACCGCCAACTAGTAGGCAGGGTGGGGAATCGATCGAGTGACGATCGAAGTGTGCTAGAAGGAGCAGGGTGGGGGATCGATCAAGTGAGGATCAAAGTGCGCTAGAAGGAAAGGCTACTAAATGTAATGAATAATTCAAATAAGTCGTGAGGATCGTCATAAGGCCCGTCCCTCTCAACAACCGCCAACTAGTAGGCAGGGTGGGGAATCGATCGAGTGAGGATCTAAGTGTGCTAGAAGGGGCAGGGTGGGGTATCGATCAAGTGAGGATCGAAGTGTGCTAGAAGGAAAGGCTAATAAACGTAATGAAGAATTCAAATGAGTCATAAGGAGCGTCAAAGCCGAGTGAAGATCGAAGTGTGCTAGAAGGAGCACGGTGGGGGGATCGATCAAGTAAGGATCAAAGTGTGCTAGAAGGAAAAGCTAATAAACGTAATGAATAGTTCAAATGAGTCATGAGGATCGTCATAAGGCATGTCCCCCTCAACAACCGCCAACTAGTAGGCAGGGTGGGGGGATCGATTGAGTGACGATCGAAATGTGATAGACGGAGCAGGGTGGAGGGGATCGATCAAGTGAGAATTGAAGTGTGCTAGAAGAAAGGCTAATAAACTTAATCAATAATTCAAATGAGTCATGAGGATCGTTATAATGCACGTCCCTTTTAACAACCGGCAACTAGTAGGCTGGGTGAAGGGATCGATCGAGTGAGGATCGAAGTGTGCTGGAAGGAGCAGGGTAAGAAGATCGATCAAGTGAGGATTGAAGTGTGCTAAAAGGAAAAGTTAATAAACGTAATAAATGGTTCAAGTGAGTCATGAGCATCGTCATAAGGCACGTCCCTCTCAACAACCGTCAACTAGTAGGCTGGGTGAAGGGATCGATCGAGTGAGGATCGAAGTGTGCTAGAAGGAGCAGGGTGGGGGGATCGATCAAGTGAGGATCGAAGTGTGCTAGAAGAAAAAGCTAATAAACGTGATGAATAGTTCAAACGAGTCATGAGAATAGTCATAAGGTATGTCCCCCTCAACAACCGCCAACTAGTAGGCAGGGTGGGGGGATCGATCGAGTGAGAATCGAAGTGTGCTAGAAGGAAAGACTAATAAACTTAATGAATAATTCAAATGAGTCATGAGGATCGTTATAATGCACGTCCCTTTCAACAACCGCCAACTAGTAGGCAGAGTGGAGGGATCGATCGAGTGAGGATCGAAGTGTGGTAGAAGGAGCAGGGTAAAAAGATCGATCAAGTGAGGATTGAAGTGTGCTAAAAGGAAAGGCTAATAAACGTAATATATAGTTCAAATGAGTCATGAGGATCGTCATAAGGCACGTCCCTCTCAACAACCGCCAACTAGTAGGCAGGGAGGGGGGATCGATCGAGTGAGAATCGAAGTGTGCTAGAAGGGGCAGGGTGGGAGATCGACCAAGTGAGGATCATAGTGTGCTAGAAGGAAAAGCTAATAAACGTAATGAAGAACTCAAATGAGTCATGAGAATCGTCATAAGCCCCCTCAATAACCGACAACTAGTAGGCTGGGAGACGAAGTGTACCAGAAGCGTCATGAGGATTGTCAGAATATACAAGGCACGCACCCTTCAACAACCACCAACTAGGAGGCAGGGTGGGGGGAACGATCGAGTGAGGATCGAAGTGTGCTAGAAGGGGCAGGATCAAGTAGGCGTCGCCGTGGATCAATGTAGTAAGCGTAAGACTACGGATCCCAAGGTCCCGGGTTCAAATCCCGACACGGCCGACTGCTTGAAAAATGACAGGTGAGCATTTTTCACAAAAATTACGCCCTCGTTCGGATGAGAGGTTAAATGGAGGTCCCGTGTGTGAGTGTTGTTACGCACGTTAAAAATTCCTACCTTGCCTGGAACGGCAAGGGTTCGGCAAAATTCTAAATTTCCAGGCAACAAAAACTCGCCTCCTGGCCAATGTAGTACCTACAGGTGGAGCATTGGAAATGTAAATGAACGGTATCGATCAAGTGAGAATTCAAGTGTGCTAGAAGGAAATACTAATAAACGTAATGAAGAATTCAAATGAGTCTTGACGATCGTCAAAAGTCTCCTCAACAACCGCCAACTAGTAGGCTGGGTGAGGGGATCGATTGAGTGAGGATCGAAGTGTGCTAGAAGGAGCAGGGTGGGGGGATCGATCAAGTGAAGATCGAAGTGTGCTAGAAGGAAAAGCTAATAAACGTAATGAAGAATTCAAATGAGTCATGAGGATCGCCAAAGCTTCCTCAAAACCGCCAACTAGTAGGCTGGGTGAGGGATCGATCGAGTGAGGATCGAAGTGTGCTAGAAAGAGCAGGGTGGGGGGATCGATCAAGTGAAGATCGAAGTGTGCTAGAAGGAAAAGCTAATAAACGTAACGAATAGTTCAAACGAGTCATGAGGATCGTCATAAGGCATGTCCCCTTAACAACCGCCAACTAGTAGACAGGGTGGAGAATCGATCGAGTGAGGATCGAAGTGTGCTAGAAGGGGCAGGGTGGGGTATCGATCAAGTGAGGATCGAAGTGTGCTAGAAGGAAAGGCTAATAAACGTAATGAAGAATTCAAATGAGTCATGAGGATCGTCAAAAGCCTCCTCAACAACCGCCAACTAGTAGGCTGGGTGAGGGATCGATCGAGTGAGGATCGAAGTGTGCTAGAAGGAGCAGGGTGGGGGAATCGATCAAGTGAGGATCGAAGTGTGCTAGAAGGAAAAGCTAATAAACGTAATGAATAGTTCAAACGAGTCATGAGAATCGTCATAAGGCATGTCCCCTCAATAACCAACAACTAGTAGGCAGGGTGGAGGGATTGATCGAGTGAGGATCGAAGTGTGATAGAAGGAAAAGCTAATAAACGTAATGAATAATTCAAATCAGACATGAGGATCGTCATAAGCCCCCTCAACAACCGACAACTAGTAGGCTGGGAGAAGGGGCTAGGAGGGGGGGGCGATCCAGTAAGAAACGAAGCGTACCAGAAGCGACATGAGGATCGTCAGAATATACAAGACACGCACCCTTAAACAACCACCAACTAGTAGGCTGGGTGAGGGGATCGAACGTGTGAGAATCGAAGTGTGCTAGAAGGAGCAGGGTGGGGGATCGATCAAGTGAGGATCGAAGTGTGCTAGAAGGAAAATCTGATAAACGTAACGAATAGTTCAAACGAGTTATGAGGATCGTCGCAAGGCATGTCCCCCTTAACAACCGCCAACTAGTAGGCAGAGTGGTGGGATCGATCGAGTGAGGATCGAGGTGTGCTAGAAGGAGCAGAATGAGAGGATCGATCAAGTGAGGATTGAAGTGTGCTATAAAGAAAGGCTAATAGATGTAATAAATAGTTCAAATGAGTCATGAGGATTGTCATAAGGCACGTCCCTCTCAACAACCGCCAACTAGTAGGCAGGGAGGCAGGATCGATCGAGTGAGGATCAAAGTGTGCTAGGAGGGGCAGGGTGGGGGATTGATCAAGTGAGGATCGAAGTGTGCTAGAAGTAAAGGATAATAAACGTAAATAATAATTCAAATGAGTCATGAGGGTCGTCATAAGCTCCTCAACAACTGACAACTAGTAGGCTGGGAGAAGGGGCTAGGAGGGGGGGGGCGATCCAGTAAGAATGTACAAGGCACGCACCCTTCAACAACCACCAACTAGGAGGCAGGGTGGGGGGAACGATCGAGTGCGGATCGAAGTGTGCCAGAACATACATGTACTTTCTTTCAAATAAGTCATGAGGATCGTTAAAAATTTTTCTAGTCCGCAAAATGCCGAATGGTGCACCCCAAGGCTAATAAACGTAATGAATAATTTAAATGAATAATAAAAATCGTCATAAGGCATGCCCCCCTCAAGAACCGACAGGCAGGGGGGGGAGTGCGTTCAAGTGAGGTACGGTGGTCATTTTTTATTTTAGTCAAGTATGGCTATGATCGGATATTTGGTTAATTAATGGCCTGGTAGTGAAAATGATTGTACATATGTGAGTGTATATGGATTATTAATATTGTATTTACGGTGACCATTGTAGTCATTTATTTGTAGGTATTTGTTTCTAGGCTTACTATGGTCTCTTGGAGCTATGGTTTTTAGAGTTGTACTGTTGGTTTTTTTTTGTAATTAAGATGGGGAGCAACCTAAAACTACAGATGGCTATTGTAAAAAAATGCTTTCTTTTGGGTTTTGCTTTTAGATGTACATTGTAGTTATTGAGTATGCATTTTTTAGTACTACTATGCTCCTGTAACATATTTTGTTTAATTATAAGTTTTTTTGATGTTTTGTTATGAGTTATAAACGACGGCGAGTATGGTTTTTATTTCAGGTCTCCCTTTATTTCGTAGTGGAAATACCCCGCCGACTCACCGATTGAGCCCAATCATCACTTTTTTTTTGTAAGCTACGGCAATGTACGTAGCATAAATTTGACGCTCTTATGTGGGGCTCCGATTTTATTTTAAGGATTTTTTGCCCCGTTTTTTTGTTAGCTTATATCGTTTCTCTTACGACGTTGATTTTCTTAATTTTTATTTGTAGACGCAACTATTCGTTCTGTGCGCTATTCCCGTTTGGATTTTTGTTTATGTTTGCCCTGTTAGTTTATTTTAAATCTGGGTTTCCTTGGCGCTACATAACCATTCTCGATTAATTTGTATGTACACCCTAGTATTTTGATTTAGTTTGTTTCTTGGTTATACCGAAATCCTCTACCATTGCCGTTATTGTTTTTTTCGAATTACCAGACTTGTGCTTTCACTGGCGATTCTAGACCCCTTGAAAACTCTGGCGCCCAATTTCTGATTTTATTGATCTTATTCTTTTACGTTTAGTACTCTTTCTGAAATTTAATCCTTTGGTTACCTTCGTATTGAAGAAAATCGTTTTACTTTGATTCACTTCTGATATTTTCTAGTTGATTAGGGCGAGGTTGGTGATTTTGCATGACTCCGATATAGAGTGTGTATTTCCTTCGTCACAAATGGTTACGCGGGGGTTGGATGTGAATAGGTTATTAAAATCCAAACTTCAATATGAATTATCTTCTCGAGGATTTGACTTTTTTGCTTATAAACACAAAGCTCAAGCTTCTTAAGTTATACATAGTCACACATGCACCACACACGCACGTTTGTCGCACACACACGCTCAACACACACACACACGTACATACACAGACAACCACACTGGGTGCCCTTCGAAATGCGGAAAATTGGAATTTACTTATGTTAAAAAAAGAGGAGTATTATAAATTTAAGATCCAAAAGGAAATAGAATTAAGTACTATAAGTACCAACTTGAAACGCTTCCCCACTAAAAAAAGCTAAGTTATCCATCGTTATAAATCAACAGTGTCTAAAGCACACGCTCATATAATTATCCTAATAGCTATATAATAAAATTAAGCTAACCATATCGTAAGCTAGCAAAGCAAACATTTGATACAAATTGATACTGTATTACTCTTTACATAATACAAATAACTAACATGTAATGTAAACTAGCAAATCAGTTGCTTTATAAAATTTTCTTGGACGTTATGTTTTTAAACAGGTTTGGTAAGTGAGCCTAATATTTTCCCGATTCAAAACATGGCGACTTCTCATATACATGTTTACGTGAAATATAGGTTTACAGTAGAAATGCCGCTAACCGTTTTGCAAACTGTCGAGTCTGCTATATGCAACTAATGTTTAAATAACATAAATATTAACAATACTCATATGTCTCAAAGTATCAGAATTTGATAATGTAACTATAAAAAAAATCGCTTGTTGAAAAATATGATTATCGACTAATAAAAATTGATTTTCTAGCCTTTTATA